>ML785996.1:259001-275525 GCA_009831015.1 Picea engelmannii | reverse complement strand
GCTAGAATGGTGGCAGCTTATCTTTGAGAAGAGATTTGACGGCTACGCTCATTCGTAAGAAGATGAGTACAATGAGGCTTTGAAGGCCTTTTTACAATAAACATGAATGTCAAAACCATAGACATCCAAAAACCTAACCCTAGGAGATGAAGCGTCAAAATTCATGTGGGCCTCGTTGGGGTAAGTTAGTACATCAATTTCCTGGGGTCGTAACTTTTGCATACGATCTTTGTTAAGGGCACACAATAGCTCATTTGAAAGGTATCGACAAGGAGATTCATTTTGGGGGCTCAATCAAAGAATTTTTTATTTTTGAGGTGCCTAATCATGAAAAGCTTCATTTAGGCCCTCAAAATGGCCCCAAAATTTTGGGAACTGAAAAACTTCTAAAATTAGTAAATTGCCAGAAAATTGTTTTGAGCCAGTTGGAATAGGTGGGTGGTCACCAATATTCTCCTATATCAATCCTCCCCCCTTAGGAAGCAATGGTCTCCATTTCATTGAGTTCCCTCATCGGATGAGGAAATTTTTGCCAAATTTGGCCCCGGGTGAGCCACTTGCCTTGGTGCAGGAGCTACCTAGCTTTGGCAACCCGTTAAAGTCACATCATCTACTGGTGAGTGACCTTGACCTGTGTGTCCATGATATTATCAATGGATGCATGTTCCTTGCAGTCAGGGTTGAGCTCTGTTGGTGTCAAATGTTCTTCTATCTCCAAGGTGTCCAATAATGGTGGAAAATATGGCCAAAGGAGGTCCACATTGAACATTGGGTGCAAGCCAAGGAAGGGGGGAATGTTGAGCTCAAAATCATTTTCACCCATAGTCTTAATGATGGTATAAGGTCCATAATGGAGTGGACGAAGATTCCAATGAGGCCCTGTAAGGAATTCTTTCTGCAAGTGCAACCAAACTTTGTCTCCCAGCTGAAACTTGGGTGGTACCTGATGTTGATCATGCCATTGCTTATACTTGGTATTGGAATTCTGTAAAATATCTTGAACCTGTTGGAGGATGTGTTGGATCCTCTAAATGAATCAGGTGGCTTTGTCAGGTTCAGTTGGAGCATGGGACAAGTTTGTCTGGGTGGTCGCAAGGGGTAGTGCAACATCCATGGGACCCAATGGTTGAAATTCCTTGTGTCTGCATGAACTACAATGGCTTATGATCAGTGTGGATGATTTTCTCCTTCCAAAGAATGCAATGCTTCCACTGGCGATAGGATTGCACAATGGAGTACATTTATTTTTCATAAGTAGGGTACTTATGGACAACATCTGATAATTTCTCACTATGATAGGCTACGAGGTGGTCATGTTGAGTGAGAACTGCACCCACAACATAGTCTGAAGCATATTTCTCGATTTCAAATGGTTGTTGTAGGTTAGGTAATGAAAGCATTGGGGTTGATTACAAGTGTTGCTTCAGATCAACAAATGTTTGTTGTTGGGACTTGATCCACACAAATTTTTTCTTACCACCACCCCTAGTTACTTGGATGAGGGCCGATGCAATATGGGAGAATCCTAACATGAAACTACGATAGAAATTGGCAAGGCCTAAGAAGCTTCGAAGCTCAATGAGCGTGGTTGGGGATATCGAGTCACAAATGAATTGGATCTTGGTTGGATCCACATGCACACCATGCGCATCAATAATGTACCCTAGGTAGTGGACTATGTCCATGTCGAAGGAGCATTTTTCCAAGTTGGTATATAGCTTGTGCTACCACAATGTGCAAAATATGTTGAATGTGTTGCAAGTGTTCCACCCAAGTCTTGTTGTAGATGAGGATGTCATCCAGATACACCACTACAAAAGAATTGGCGAAATGCCACAAGATATCATCCATCATACTCATGGAAGTTGTTGGGGCATTTTTCAAACCAAAGGGAATGACCAACCATTCAAAATGACCTTCTTTTGACTTGAAGGAAGTTTTCCATACATCTATCTGCTCTATTGGGACCTTATGGTAGCCAAACTTCATATCAATCTTACTGAAGTATTTTTCTCCCTTGAGTTGATCAAGGATATTGTCGATTCATGGAATTAGGTACCAGTTCTTGACTGTGATTTTATTTAGGGCCCGGTAATCAATGCAAAGTTCTCAGGTCCCATCTTTCTTCTGCACCAACACAATTAGGCTTCCACAAGGCGATGAGTTATATTATATGTGCCCCTTGGGGAAGAATTCTTGGATATGACACTTGATCTCCTAGTTTTCTAACAAAGAGCGATGATAGACTGGTCCATTGGGTAGCAGTGCACCGGGGGTCAG
The DNA here is from genome assembly GCA_009831015.1 of Picea engelmannii. Lineage (NCBI taxonomy): Eukaryota > Viridiplantae > Streptophyta > Pinopsida > Pinales > Pinaceae > Picea > Picea engelmannii. The sequence continues at coordinate 273,245 of ML785996.1, read as the reverse complement.
ATCGATGGAATTCTTGACTTGACAGTTCATAGGTACCCCAGTAGGTGAGGAGAAGATATCTTTGTATTCTTCCACGAACTTATCCACTTGGTTTTGCTGTGTGGAGAGGTCGGTCGCGAAGGCCATGGATGTGGCTACAATATTTCACTCACTCTGAGAGAGAATCATGAAGAAGACAAACTTCCCAGTCTGAGAGATGACCTTCCTACATTTCTTGGTAGAGATCAAGGAAATGACACTAGGTGGGACTAGCTCGGGTATCCTGTACAATTTCCTGTTCAAGGTAATAATAACACTACAAGGCCTAGACTCATATACAACATGATGTTTCCATAAATAAGGTTGGCCCAAAAGAACATCACAAAATTCAAGGGTAGAAACATCACACACTAACTCATCTTTGAATGGCTTGATGTCGTACGATAGGCGACACTGTTGGATGATGTGAAGATCACTCCCTTGACAGAGCGATCTAATGGTGTGGGGATGCAGGTGCAGCGTTGTTGGTAGGGCCAACCGCTTGACGATCTCTACTGAGATGAGGTTCATCTAGCTACCACTATAAAAGATGAAGTGTGGTGAAGTGCCTTTCACCCACATCTATGAATGAAAGAGGCGCTCACCTTCCTCTAGCTCACCAGGTTCACCGGGATGGATATTGGTGGTAGCAACGGTGGCACTAGGTTCCATGTCAATGATCTCTCTCCCCTTTTCTGGTTTTGACTTAGAGTCAGAACCTGCATCCGATTCAGATATTTTCACCTCTTCTAGCAATGACTGCTTTGAGTGGCAATCAACAATGTTATTCCAGGGTATCTTATGGAAGTCGCACCACTTCCTGGTATTTTTCTTCATCTTCTCATTGTCCTTCTTTGCTTGTGGATTATATTGGTTGTCTTGAGGCTATACATATTTGTTTTGTCCTTTGTTCTGCGGTTTGGGGATTCCCTTGCCCTGCTTCTATTGTGAGGGGTTCCCAGACCCAAACTTTTGCATCTTTTGTTTAAGCTTCTGCTCGATTTTGACAACATATCGATAGGCCACACCTACAGACGATATGTCCAAAAAATCCTTTTCTACCTGGATGTATCTATGCAGACCACCATGATACTTGAGCACCAAATGTTGCTCATAATATTTGATACCCAGCTTGGTGCGCAAGGTATGGAAAATATTTTTGAACTCTGGCAGTGCTTGGTCCCTTTTCTGTCATATTGTGGTCCATTTTATATACATGTCGTCATAACTTCCAATAAGGTAGTATTGTTCCTTAATATAATCCTTGAAGGATTCCCAGGTAAGTGCGACTGTAAATAATGAGGGTTCCTATGTTTCTTTTTTCTCATAGAAAGTCTCCTACTAGTATTTGACATGGGGAACGATTTTGAAGAGTGCAAAAGTAATATTTTCTCTATTCGAAAAGTTATGGACAGAAAATACCATTCTAGTATATTCAACCATTTGTCTACAACTTATGCGTCTATATGACCTTAAAATATAGTAATATCAAATTTGATATGTACGTTGAAGGGGAAAATGCCTCCTCTTGAGGTAGGCAGTCCTCGAAGGTTTTGTGCAAAGTTTTCCATCATCTCGTTCCTATGTCGCTTGAGGGCTTCCTCGAGTAACATTTTGAAAGGATATCGTGTCCCATAGTCTTTATTTCCACCCACCATGGAATTTTTCTTGGGTGTGAGAGATCAGTTGTCCTCAAGAGAAACAATCTCAAGACCCAACTCTCTATACCCTGAGCTCATCAGGGACACGCACTAAAAATGAAAAGGAGCAGACCACTCTAATGCCAATGATCTGGATTTATGAGTGAAACAAAATGAAAACATAGATTTATAATATTAACATAGGGACACGGGGAATAATAATAGAGATACAGTAAAACTTGACTTCTATTAAATAAGAAATATGTTGAAACTATAAAATGTGGACTGAAACAAGCTTGCTAGAATGGTGGCAACTTATCTTTGAGAAGAGATGTGACGGTTACACTTATTCGCAAGAAGATGAGTACAATGAGGCTCTGAAAGCCTTTTTAAAATAAACATGAATTCAAAAACCCTAGACATCCAAAAACCTAACCCTAGGAGATGAAGTGTCAAAAGTCATGTGGGCTCCGTTGGGGTAAGTTGGTACATTAACTTCCTAGGGTCGTAACTTTTGCATACGATCTCCATTTTAGGTGCACGATAGCCCGTTGGAAAATTCTATCTGAGGACTACACATTATGCCATCAAACTCTAACTTTGTATATAGTTTGACTATGGAAATCCCTAAAAACATTGTTTATGGCCTCAAAATGACCCCGAAAGTTCAAGATCCGAAAACTAGGAAAAAAACTACCAATATGAAAATTGAAACTGTCAAGATGAAATATGTAAGTGATCCAGCTAGAATAAGTGGGTGGCCATTGATATCCACCTGTATCAGTAGAATGGTCAGGGTTCCTATTCCTGTAGGTGTAAACTTATATATAGATCAATGTCCCAAGACATAGGAAGAGGAAGAGGACATGTTCCGTGTTCAATATGCTAGTGCGGTTGGAAGTTTGATGTATACAATGGTTTGTACTAGACCAGACATTGTACATGCAATGAGACTTTTGAGTAGGTATATGTCAAAACTAGGGAAATAACATTGGGAAATAGTAAAGAGGGTTTTCAGGTATATGCATGGCACTACTAGTTATGGATTGTGCTACCAAGGAAGAACATTATTGGATAGAGTGTTGGAAATACATGGGCTCCCTGATGCAAACCAGGATGGAGATCTTGATTGTAGAAGATCTAAAAGAGGGTATGTGTTTAACCCATTTGGAGGAGAAAACAGTTGGATGAGAAAAAGACAGTCTGTAGTGGCACTCTCAATTACAAAAGTTGAATACATGGCTGCCACTCATGCAAGAAAGGAAGCAATATGGTTACATACATTGTGTTTAGGTATTGGGTTGGTACAACAAGTTGTAAGGATATATTGTGATATTCATAGTGCAATCTTCCTGACAAAGAACCATGCTTATCATTCAAATACAAAGAATATTGATGTTTAGTATCACTTTGTGAGAGATGTGGTTGAAGAGAAGAAGGTGTTGTTGATGAAGGTGGACTCCTTGAAAAATGTTGTAGATTCATTAACAAAGTATATGAGCATCGATAAGTTCTACTGGTGTAGAGAAACAATGGGAATTCTTGCCCTCAATTGTTGACTATGTAATCTTGTGACCCTATGTATGTAAAGAAAACAACAAGTGGGAGAATGTTGGGTATGTGTTATATTTATTGCACTAAGTGCAGCGGGGGGTCACAGGGGGGGCAGTAGCCTCCCCTGTTTAGGGGGTTGCAGGGGTGTGGAGGCCCCCTTCCCAGAGGTTCAAGGGTGAAGCCGCCAAAATTTTTGGGGTGGCTTTTGCATATGTTTTTTAGCAGTTTCTGGCACACAATTTTCGCGTTTGACATTTTTGTGGTGCATGGACAGATATGTGGCTTAGCCCATGATTTTCTAATTCTGGTTAAGGAATTAGGGTTGTATTATAATACTGGTAAATTCATTATGGATTTTAGATGTTGCAGGATCCTATATATATATATATATATATATATATATATATATATATATATATATATTATTGTAGTGGAGAGTTAATAAAATAAGTATTAGAGGTGTGGCTCTAAGCAGGTGGTCAGTTTTCCCAGTTTGGGCTTCCAAGGTAATTCTTTGTGTATATGTGTGATTACAATTATGTTATTTTCTATTTTTTAAGAATCTGTGTGTGCGTTGCATTACTATAAAAGTTTTAAAACTTACACCACCAATATACAATAGTGGATTTTCCAATGTTATCTATAGGAAAGGATGAAGTACCAACACATGAATAATGATCAAATGTGAAGCCAAAAATGACAAGTAATGAAAACCTATAGTGGAAATCTTGAGCATGGAAGCATGCATAAGATACACATGTCCATCAGTAAGACTAAGGAAAAAGAGTTACACTCATCATTAATCCAATAAAACTGATTGTTTTATTATTATTCATATGGATTCCTTAAGCATGTATCTAATGGTCAAAGGGGGAATGAGGTGGCACCAAATTAATATAAAATTGGATAGAATGAAGTCCTCTTTAAGAAAAGGACGAATATGTAATTTGGAAGGGAAAGAAATGAGAGGCACAATTTCTTGAATGAAACTCAAACTGGCACATGGTCATCAGGCCAAGAGAGGGTAGTTATTTTGTAAATGATTATAAATGCTATAAACTCTAAGGAGAATGGGATTTTTTTCTCTTGGAACTTTCATGTTCTACTGCTAAAATTTTTATTGAGGAAAAGCCACTTTTGGCCAAGCCATTTTTTGGAGAACTCTAATTCTTGTGTGTATCGACTGTTATGGACTATTTTTTTTCTTTTTCTCAACACTGGAGTTGTGTAAGAAAGTATTTCACACTGTAGACAATTTTTATATCTAGTTGTTGCATTCTTATTTATGTTTTTTGGAAATGTTTGTCTGAATATGTGAGCATAATACCATATATGGTTATTTTAATGCTAGACTATTCTGGTTTTGCAATCATTACTCATATTCTTGTCTTTATTCTCAACAAACTATTTCAATGGGTAATTGACAGGAGCATGCGTGGTTCTATGTTTGATTTCTAATTATGGTTAGTCATGTCCAGAAACATGCATTTTCATATTATATTAATTGTTTTTTATTCTTCAGTTTAGAAAACCATCAACGGTGGATCAAGCTACAACCAATAAAACCCCAAAGCTACAACCAATAAAACCCCAAATCATTAACGATTGTTGGGAAAAAATTCAAATGGGTTCCATACTCCAAATGGTGTGAATTCTAATAAGGACTTCTTACTGGAGGTAACCCTTATTGTTGCTCAATGTCATTTTGACCTATCAACATGCCACAAATGATTTTAACACTTAGTTGTTCAATCATCCCATCAAGCATTTAAAATAAACATTTTTTCTTATAGATTAAAATATTTTCCATCATGATATGATTTCATTAAAAATCCACCAGACACTTTCTATTCTAATAATTGAACCTTGCGGATAAATCCAATTGCAGTTCATCAAGAGCACTGAAGAAGCATAACAAAGAAGCTAGACTGAGAATATTTCATATGGTTACCGTGTTTACAAAAACCATCTAAACAACAAGTAAGAGTCATAAAACGACTTGTAAATAAGAATTTATTCAATCCAAAGGAAAACCTTTCACATAATTTAAAGGAACGTATTTTCAAATATTCATCTTATGCTAGAAATCAAAATATATTTTTCTTTTTAGATCTATCTTTAATGGCTTCTTAGAGAATAAATGTTTTATTTTGATAGAATGCTAATTCAAGCCATCTCTTCACAAATTTTGAAGACTAATAATGCAAATCAAAGACATGCATAGGAATAAAAAGATTACTTTGGTTTTCATTTGATAGGCTGTGTTTTTTTTTATAGGTACTCTACTTTTCATTAATAGATTAAAATAAGCATTTTGCTACCAAAATGTCCCATTGATCCTAAATTTTCCTCAAACATTGCAAGCAATTGAGTTATTCATTGATTTTTTACTTTGGAATAATTAATGATACAAATAGTATGCCTCCAAAATATAAGAAGGGTTCTAAAACAAAGAAGATAAAAGTAGAAGTACAATATGATCAAAAGATACCATAAATAATGTAGCGTACCCAACATCCAAGTTGAGCCACATTACTAAAAAAACGACTTGGCATAGCTCTGATACTAGATTGTAACACACCCTCCTGCTAACACAAAATTTAAAACACCCCATACATATAAAATGAACCAAGGGGCAGTAGGCCCATAATTTAACATGCATCTAACAACATAATATAAACCCATGAATGAAATTGTTTCAATAGAACGACAAACACACAACATTCAATAAAGCACATACATAGTGGAAATATCATCATAAACATAACAAAGAACTTATATGTTTATAAAATAACCAATTGGCTATGTACAAAGGATGTTCCTCCCAGCCATAGGATGGTTATTCATTTTCTCTCAACAATAATCCACCCCTGATTTGAGGCTATGAGTCCACAAGGAGTTATGACCCTCTTGGTTGTCCATTATCCACAATTAGTATCCCAAAATCCTAGGATTTACTCTCTTCCCCACAACCTACAGAACCTAGGGAATGGGATCCCCCTTCACTTCACATAGTCCCTCGAGCCTTCCCACTTCCCTCAAACTTTGAAACCTATCAAATAGAGATGGTAGAATCTTTGAAACCTATCAAACTTGTTATTGAATTAGCTATGCCTAAAATTGAACCTATTAAGCCCATTTTTAAAGATACAAAAAGAAGTATTAGTTCACAGGATTTTACTGAATGCGGAGAAATTTTTATAAGGTTTAAAGAAGGGGATTACCCAGTTGTGATTCTACCAAGTGACCCTTGTGATAAATATATTGACAATCATGTCTTTCCTAATATAAGGAAATATCATCTCCATAATGTAGTCGATAGAACCCCAATGATTCCTTGTTTGGAAGTGATTGGTTGGATAACTGACCACACATATGTGAATAACATAACACTTCTAAATCAGACCAAGGAAGATGTATAACATCATTCCAAGCTTCAAAACTTGAGCAATTTTATAAGTTTTTTGAACCTCAAGTTTATATGATAACTAGTTAGGTTGATGAATTTCATAAGCATCATTAATGCACAAAGATATTGGCAAGATAGTGGGTAGAGGGAAAGAGGTTTCAAACAAATAATGATGGTGTTTATACAATAGAAAATTTAAGAGATACATATATATATATATGCCATGACAATGATGTGTAGATTGTTTGGAGAACCCGATTGTGCACATTTTAAAGATGAATGGGTTCTACTAGTACACACTATAGTTTCAAAGGGTTATACATTTAACTGGGAAAATGTGTTATTTCATACTATATATAAAGAAATGGAGAAAGGAAAAACATAGACTCTAAAATAATTCCAACATTTTATATGACTTCCTATTTACTAGACATCATTTGCGTTAGTAACCTTTTCCCTAGTATCGGATGGTCCTCGACTATGCTATGAATGCCAGTTCATGTTTGTTACCAAGGACTATGGGAGAAAAAATATAAAAGTCAATATTCTCGTATTTCTGAGAACTTTCTAGAGCAAGTGTTTACGTTGTTTTTTTGCAAACCTTTACTGAAATTGACATATGAAGCGATGATGTTTCTTAGTAGTATTAGGTATTGGTATTTTCAAGAACATCACACCTATTTGAGAATTGATGGAGCTATTACACCACCTTACCTTTTCCCCAAACATGTCCCTAATAGGTTGGTGTTAAGTGAGATAGTGTATCATGGTATATTATATGGTTTTAATGCATCATTGAATAAAGATAAACATAGATCATTCGAGAATCAGAAGAAAATAAAAGGAAGGATAAGGCTGAAAGACAAAAAAAATAAAAATCCTAAAGCTAAAGCTGAAAAAAGAAAGACAAAATCCAGAGAATGAAAGGTTGAAATCTATTGAGAAGGAAAGACAAAAGAAATAAGAAAAAGCTAAAAGGAAAAGATGAGCCATAGAGGCAGAGTAAAAGGCAAGTGTATAAAAAGAGTATAAGGATAGGGAAGATTCAACTCAGAAGAAAAGGAGAGAATATGATAGAGACGAGCTCAAAAATAAGCAAAAGGATGAAAAGGAAGCTAAAGAGAGAGATGATGTGGAAAGGAGAGTTGTTGAAGAGAAAGCAAAGGAAGATGAAGAGGCCAAAATATGATCTGGATTATTTTGAGAATGACATGAAGAAAGAAATATAACTGAGATATAACAATGAAATACACAAAAATATAGAAGAGAACACAGAAATACAGTGAAACCCAACTTCTATTACTGAATAAGATAGAAAAACATTGTAGAACAGAAAATGGCAGAATGGGGTAGCTTATCTCTGAAAGAAAAGAGATATTGGCTATGCTTCATTCACAACAAGCTTTACATCACACTCCATTGCATTCTTAAAGGGCCTCATTCACCTCAATTATATATGAGAGAGTGAGAGGAGAACAATTCCCATGATGCATGTGGGATAAATTGGACTAAGTTTATAAAATTCCATAAGCATGTAAAACACTAGGAATTACCAAGCAATCACCCATCCGAGTACTACTCTACCTTGAGCGTGCTTAACTACAGAGTTCTAATGGGATCCTGTGCATTAACGTTATGTTGTAGGTATGTACATAAGACCACTAGGAAATCATTACATGATGTCCGTAATTAATAAATGAAGATGACATTACATTCCATTCCCCATCAAAATGGTCAATATCATGGTTTATCAAAACCACAGGCTCAAAATGGTGATTTAGTGGAAAAGTTGGATGGAAACCGAGATCCATATGGATCATTCCTCCCCCTAGGAAGAATTGGTCACCATTTTATCAAGTTCCCATGGGATATGGGGAAACTTCTACTAAATCTGAAGCTTGGTGCGTTGCTTGCCTTGTTGAAGAAGTTGTCCTGCTTAGCTTGTTGAAGGTTGTCATGAACCTGTTGCTGGAGGGGTTGGATCTATTCAACCAATCTAGTTGCATGATCTGTCGGAGTGTGGGAGGACTCTGTCGGTGAAGATGCAACATGAAGATTATGAAGGGTTCTATTATAACCTTGTTTGACTGGGCAGTGTGGAGGCACCCTCGTAGGTGCAGCAAGAACATATTGGTGCTCTTCTACAATATTTTCAATCTGCTTCAGCTTGATAGAAAGGTATTGGGTTGAGGCTGTAGTGGTTGTAGTGTCCTTCTGTTCACCTTCTGATTGGATTGTGAAGAGGATAAACTTTGCAGTATGAGAGATTACTTTGTGGCATTGTTTTGGTGGCACAATAGTCGGAACTACCTCTGGTATCCTATATAGTTTCCCCCCCAGAGTAACAATGACGCTACGGGGTTGAGACTCATAAAAAACATGACGCATCCACATATATGGTTGGCCTAATAAAAAATCACATACTTTTAGTGGGGCAACATCACACAATACCTCATCCTTGAAGGGCTTGATGTCATAGGATAGGAAACATTGTTGGATGACATGAAGATATTAACCTTGGCAAAGCCACCCGATGTATGGTTGCAGGTGTGGTGTTGTTGCAAAATCCAATTGCAGGATAACCTCTACTGAGATGATGTTATTTTAGCTTCCTTTATCAAAAGTAAAATGCAGTGGGGTCTCCTTCACCCACATCTATGAATGGAAGATTCATTCCCCCTCCTCAGGATCCTCTTCTGGTTGCATTTTTGTAGTTGCGATAGTAGCAGTGGGTTCTGCATCAATGATTTGTATCCTTTTATTATTTTCTAAATCAGGGCCTAAGTAAGGGTTCAACTCTTTGTCTTTGAGCTCGACCACCAATGAATGTATTGAGCGACATTCATCAGTGTTGTGCCAAGGGTTGTTGTGGAACTCACACCACTTTCTGATGTCTTTCTTAGACTTGTTGTTACCCTTCTTTGCCCGCATCTAGGACTATCTCTCTTGAGGTTGTCCTTCCTTGATCTATCCTTCATTATGTGAGTTATAGTTTCCTTTTCTATGCTTCTCCCACTTACTCCACTACTTGAATTTCTGCTCAATTTTGATTGTATATTGATAAGCAGCTCCTAGTGAGGAGATGTCCAATAAATCAATCTCTTTTTGGATGTACCTGTGTAGACCACTTTGTTACTTCAAAACTAAATGTCGTTCAGAGTCTTTGATAACTAGATTTGAGCGTAAGGTATTAAAGATGTTGGTGTACTCTTGCACCATCTGGTCTCTTATCTGATGCAAAGTTGTCTATCTCATGTATTGGTCATCACAGTTTCCGACAGTGTAGAACTCCTGCTTTAGGGCATCTACAAAGGCCACCCAAGTGGGTTCTCTCCCAAATAGTGAAGATTCATCTACGGTGTACCTCTCCCAATAACCTTCCAGCCAAGCTCTGACATGGGTAATGGATTTAAGGAGCGTGAAGGTGATATTTTCACTATCAGAAAAATTTTGGACAGAGTAATAACCTTCTAGCAGATTCAACCATTTTTATAGAGCATTTGCATCTATCTGGCCTTCAATTAAGGGGATATCAAAATTTACTTGTACCTTGAAGGGTGTTGCACTTGCGAAATGGATTCTTGTCGAAGATGCCTCAACCGCCACCATTGGTAGTCTTCAAAGGATTTGAGCGAAGTTGTCCATCATCTCGTTCCTCTGTCGCACAAGAGCTTCCTCAAGCAACATATTGAAAGGATCTCCTGCTTTGTCATCTATCTTTTCTTCCATCATGGGAGGTCACTTGGGTTGGCGAGATCAATTGTCCTCAAGTGAAACTAGCTCGAGACCCAACTCTCTATACCCTGACCTCATCATGGACCTGCTCTGAGAAACAACAGGGAGCAACCTGCTCTGATACCATTGATTCAGACTATTTTGAGAACGACATGAAGACAAAAATATAACCAAGATATTACAATTAAATACACAAAAATATAGAAGAGAACACAGAAATATAGTGAAACCCAACTTCTATTACTGAATAAGATAGAAAAACATTGTAGAACAGAAAATGGAAAAATGGTATATCCTATCTCTGAAAGAAAAGAGATGTTGGTTATGTTTCATTCGCAACAACATTTACATCACACTCCATTGCATTCTTAAAGGGCCTCCTTCACCTCAATTATATATGAGAGAGTGAGAGGAGAACAATTCCCATGATCCATGTGGGATAAATTGGACTAAGTTTATAAAATTCCATAGGCATGTAAAACACTAGGACTTCCCAAGCGATCACCATTGCAGTACTACTCTAACCTGAGAACGCTTAACTGCGGAGTTATAATGGGATTCGGTGCATTAACGCTATGTTGTAGGCATGTACATAAGACCACTAGGAAATCATTACATGAAGTAAAATATTAGGAACGCACTAAAATATTGTAAAACATCTAGTAGGGCCTTTATTTTCTTCTTCCCACTATGTGAAAAATATTTTACCACACTGATACTTGAGCGCTTTCGTTGATAGTTCATCAGCCTCCAAGTTGAATTGTCAGTAGGTATGGGTAAAAGTGATCGCTCCAAAAAGTGTGCTGAAGTCTCTTATCTTTGTCTTCCATCCATCTTGATCCATATTATTTTGAGAACGATATGAAGACATAAATATAACCGAGATATAACAATGAAAGACACAAAAATACAATTAAACCCAACTTCTATTACTGAATAAGATAGAAAATCATCGTAGAACACAAACTGCCAGAATGGGGTAGCCTATCTCTGAAAGAAAATAGATGTTGTCTATGCTTCATTTGCAACAAGATTTACATCACACTCCATTGCATCCTTAAGGGCCTGCTTCACCTCAATTATATGTGAGAGAGTGAGAGGAGAACAATTCCCATGATGCATGTGGGATAAATTGGAATAAGTTTATAAAATTCCATAGGCATGTAAAACACTATGACTTCCTAGGTAATCACCCATCCTAGTACTACTATAGCCTGAGCATGCTTAACTGTGGAGTTCTAATGAGATCTTATGAATTAACGTTATGTTGTAGGCATGTACATAAGACCACTAGGAAATCATTACATGATGTTTGTAATTAACAAATGAAGATGACATTGCATTCCATTCCCCATCAAAAGGGTGAATATCATGGTTTATCAAAACCATAGGCTCAAAATGGTGATTCAATGGAAAAGGTGGATGGCCACCGAGATCCATCTGGATCATATGGCGATTCAATGGGAAAAGGTGGATGGCCGCCGAGATCCATCTGGATCATTCCTCCCTCCTTAGGAAGCAATGGTCCCCATTGTGTCAAGTTCCCATGGGAGATGGAGAGACTTCTGCTAAATCTGAATCTTGGTGTGTTTCTTACCTTGTTGAAGAATTTGTCATGTTTAGCTTGTTGAAGGTTGTCATGAACCTATTTCTGGAAGGGTTAGATCTGTTCAACCAATATAGTTGCATGATCTACCTGAGTGTGGGAGGACTCTGTCAGTGAAGATGCAACAAGATGAGTATGAAGGGTTATGTTATAACCTTGCTTGACTGGGAAGTGTGGAGGCACCCCCATAGGTGCAACAAGAACATCTTGGGACTCTTCTACAATCTTATCGATCTACTTTTGCTGGATAGAAAGGTCTCGGGTTGAGGCTACAATGGTTGCAGTGTCCTTCTGTTCACCTTTTGTTTAGATTTTGAAGAGGCTAAACTTTTCAATATGAGAGATTACTTTGTGGCATTGTTTTGGTGGGACAAAAGTCAGAACTACCTATGGTATCGTGTATAGCTGACCCCCAAGAGTAACAATCATGTTATGAGGTTGAGACTCATATATAGCATGATGAATCCACATATATGGCTGGCCTAATAGAACATCATAGACTTCGAGTGTGGCAACATCATACAATACCTCATCTTTGAAGGGCTTGATGCTATAGGACAGGCGACACTATTGGCTGACATGAAGATCTTGACCTTGGTGAAGCCACCTGATGTTGTATGGTTTCAGGTGTGGTTTTTTTGGAAAATATAATTGCTTGACAACATCTGCTGAGATGATGTTCTTTTGTCTTACGCTATCAACAACAAAGTGCACTGGGGTCCACTTTACCCACATTTGTGAATGGAAGAGTCACTCCCTCTCCTCAGGATCCCCTTCTAGTTGGATTGTTACAGTTGCGACAATAGCAATGGGTTCTGCATCAATGATCTATCTCCTTTTATTATTTTTTGAATCAGGGTCTAAGTCAGTCTTCGACTCTTTCTCTTTGAGCTTGGCCACCAATGACTATATTGAGCGACATTGATCAGTGTTTTGCCAAGGGTTGTTGTGGAACTCACACCTTTTTCCGGTGTCTTTATTAGATTTCATGTTACCCTTCTTTGCCTGCATCTAGGACTGGATCTCTTGAGGTTGGCCTTCCTTGCTCTGTCCATGCTTCTCCCACTTACTTCGTTGCTTGAATTCCTGCTCAATTTTGACTGCATATCGAAAAGTAGCTCCCAGTGAGGAGACGTCCAAGAAATCCATCTCTGTTTGGATGTACCTGTGTAGACCACTGCGGTACTTTAAAACTAGGTGTCGCTCGAAGTCTTTGATACCCAACTTTGAGCGCAAGGTATGAAATATTTTGGTGTACTCCGACACCGTCTGGTCTCTTTTTTGACACAGAGTTGTCCATCTCATGTATTGATCATCATAGTTTACAATAGGGTATAACTCCTCCTTTAGGGCATCTACAAAGCCCGCTCAAGTGGGTTCTCTCCCAAATATTGTAGATTCATCAGCGGTGTACCTCTCCCAGTAACCTTCCCACCAAGATCTGAGATGGGGAAGGGATTTAAGGAGCACGAAGGTGATATTTTTACTGTCGAATTTTTTTTGGACAGAGTAATAACTTTCTAGCAGATTCAACCATTTTTCTAGAGAATCTACATCTATCTGGCCTTCAAATAAGGGGATATCAAAATTGACTTATACCTTTAAGGGCGTCAAATTTGCGAAATGCTTCCTTGTCGAAGAGGCCTTAGTTGATACCATTGGTAGTCTCTGAAGGATCTAAGAGAAGTTGTCCATCATCTTGTTCCTTTGTCACATGAGGGCTTCCTCAAGCAATGTCTTGAAAGGATCTCCTGCTCTGTCATCTCTCTTTTCTTCCACCATGGGAGGTCGCTTGGGCTAGCAAGAGTTGTTGTCCTCAAGCGAAACTATCTCGAGACCCAAATATTTATACCTTGACCCCGTTGGGGACTTTGTTGGACAACTGAGAGGGGGGGGGTGAATCAGTTGTTACCGTGCTTAAACAATTATGCTTCTTTTAAACTCTTTGCAGAAACACTAAATGATGATCACATTAATGCAGGGAAATAAACAATGGCACATTCAACATCAGTCACACATATATGAGAAACAAAGAGACATATATTTCCCGAGGAAACCCATACAGGGTAAAAACCTCTTTTTCTTTATATGATAAGCAATAGTTACATTCTTTACATTATCATACATATGAGAACCAATTCATAATGAGGCTACAACCTCTGTTTTGCAAGATGCTACTTGTTGAGAGCACCAACTCTCTATTTTCTCTAGCACCCACTAGAAGGAAGCACCAACTCCCTGGTTTCTCTAGCACCAACTAGAAGGAAGCACCAACTCCCTGG
>ML785996.1:220626-242405 GCA_009831015.1 Picea engelmannii | reverse complement strand
TAGCCGCGTTGGCTGGGGCCGTGGATGTTTCCCCGTAGGGGTTTTACCACGTGAAAACATCGGTGTGTTGATATTTGATCTGGTTATGTGAGTGGTTACTGAAGGTGTTCGTCCTCTGTTGGAATACCTGTGTTGTCGAACACGATATCCATCGCTCTCTGGAATGTGGCTAATGCATTCATCAGACCAAAAGGAATTTTCACATACATGAAAGTGACCCAAGGCGTAGTGAACGCAGTTTTGTCTTGGTCATTCAGGTGAACTAGGACCCGATTGTAACCCGAGAAACTGTCCAGCAAAGAAATTCTACTGGATCCGACCACCCTTTGAAGGATGTGGTCCATTTTCGGCAAGGGGTAATTTTCCTTCAAGGAAACCTTATTCATATTTCGTAAATCTATACAAACTTTTATTTCCCCATATTTCTTACGTGTAGGGACTAAATTAGAGACCCATTTGGAAAAATGCAATGGGACTATGATTTTGGCATCGTACATTTTTTTGATTTCCTTTTCTATCAGAGGGAGCAACTTGGGATTTATCCTACTAAGTTTCCGCCTAAACGGTTTTTGGTATTCTCTTATTGGAATCCTGTGTTGTATGATGTTGGTATCATAAGCTTTCAAACCTTCATAGCCCCAGGCAAAGACATCCGAATATTCTTTGAACAGCTCAATGTATTTGAGTTTTTTCTCTGGGGGTAATGATTTAGACAGTTTGACTATCCTGGGTTTCTCTTCAGTCCCTATATTACAGTCTTCTACCTCTTGTCCATTGGCTTCGATTTTCTATTTTTTTGCTACATCGTTAAAATCAAACAAGTCCTCTAAAGGAACTAGGCCTATAGGTAAAACATTGCTTTTCAACTGTAAAACATCGGCATCCATTTCGTCATCTCCTAATTCTCCTGAATCTATGCTATTTACACTATCTATTTCAAAATCAGAACTATTTACATTTTCATCTTCGTTCTCTAAATCTATATTTGTACATTCAAAGTCATTTTTACACTAAAGAAAGTCCTCAATATGATCATCATTGCCAAAAACTTTCCAATACCTGATGTTGTCAGGAACAGTTGGTCGACACTTCACTTCTACCGTGTACGGGTGAGTCGAGTGGAAAGGAATCTTACAGGTGGCTGCTGACGTAGCCAATCCATCCGCCAGAATGTTTTGTCCCCTCCTCATTACCTACAAGTTGACTTCAGTGAAACATCTCAAGGCATCAAGAACAACATTCCTATAATATCTAAGACGTGGGTGTTTCGCAACATACTCACCTTTGATTTGCTTGATGATCAATTCAAAATCACCTCTTACCATAATTTGTTTAGCACCAACCTTTTTCAAAAGTTTCAGACTGAGCATCAAGGCTTCATACTCAGCAATATTGTTAGTGCATTGGAAATTTAATTTGTAAGAATGGTTTTCTGAATACCTGTTTCTGTGGTTATGCAGCCAAACTCCTGCTCCAGCTCCTTCTTTGCTCACTGCTCCGTCAAAATCCATACACCAGAAGTCTGCCGGTAATTCTTCAGTTATCACATTTTTCTTCCTTTCTACCTCGATGATTTCTTGGCCTTCGTCTGGACTAGATGTATTCTCTCCCAGCTGAATGTCTTGTTCTTCTGTGTCACCATCGTTATATAGGATAAAAGAATCTAGGTCAGAATGTGCAGAGTAAAGAGGATAGTTGTGTGGTTTTTCCTGGCTACTGACCATGTACTTCATCAATGTTTCTTTGTATAGCCTTCTTTGTTGCCCAAAAACTGGGATAGTGGCATAGGACATATCTAGCTACAGGGTACCTCTCAACTTAGCTCCCCAGGACTGGGACAACAACATTCCATACTTCAGAGGGATGTCTGCAACTACCACATCCATGACCATGCTCTTTGCAGGAATCTGGACCAGGGTGATACACAGGTCCTTGATCAAACCAATGCATCTAACCTTATTGGAGTCGAATGAATGTAGATCCTTATAAGGTCTGGTGACCTCCAGTCCCAGTTTCTCCATCACTGCTTTCGGCATCATATTATGGGAAGCACCCGAATCCAGCATAGCATTATGCAAGATTAGGTGATGTATGTTTAGACTAATGTAAAAAGGAGTGACCTCATCAGTATCATCTCGACCGTCTACTTCAGGTCCGAAAAGGAGCTCGGGTTGATCATCAGTAAGGTTCACAGTGTCTGAATGATTTGTTGATCCAATGGTTAAGGCCTTCGTGCCTATGTCAGGTTCAATGGTCAGTGCTTTAATGACCTGTGAACGATAAATGTATTTGTTCATCAACTCTGTAAGTGGGATGGGAATTTTTACTTTGGCCAATTTCCCCTCAAGGCTGAAAGGTGTAGGCGCTCTTCCTTGGCTCATCGATTCTAGTTTGTCCACCATATTCTTCTTCTCAGAAGTACTTGGTGGATTAATAGGTGAAACCTTGGGCTGTGATGGTCTTTTCAGAATGGTAAGGTTTTTCTTCACGGGAGTGTCGACAATGATTTTCTCGGGAATCTTCTCTGGAGCTGGCTCGGAGGTCTTCTTGGTTTCGACTACATTCTTTGTTTCAATTGTCTTTTTTGGGGAACTCCCTTCTGTCTTTTTACTCCGCAAATTATACTGTCGATGTACCTCCAAAATGGAATTTTCAAATGCTTGTTGTTCTGCATCTTCAGCTTCTTCACTTACCTTTGTTTGATTGAGAAGAAATATCTCTTGCTCTTCTTGGGTGACGAAAATAGCTTCGTTATCGTGAATGCCCATGAGGTTTATATGGGTATCTTCTAGTTCCTCAATCACCTCCCCCCCTTCATCAGCATATTTTTCTTGCAAGGGAGGCCTAATCTGCTGATCCGAACCTCTCTGTTCTCTTTGATCCCTAGGATCTCTCTGTCTGATTTGAGGAGGGTTTCTCCTTAAGTTAGGATTTCGGACTTGAGGAGCTAGTGGGTCATCTCTCGGAGGATTTCTTTCTAACACAGTGAGTCTATCCATCATTCTTTCCACTGCTCTGGCCAAAGAATCCAATTTGGAATCGGAGTTTGACGTGGAAGGCTCTTCTTTAATCATAACCCTCCTCTCTGACCTCTGTCGTGCTCTTTTTGCCAACAAATTGGCCTCCACACTTATAGCACTTTTCTGCATGTCCTCCAGGGTGGTAGAATTTCTTTCTCTTAGTTGGTATGACATGTCGGTGTCAAATCCATTAGGGAATTTAATCAATGCCAGACCCTGTGGAGGTTTGATTTCGGTTGGGATTGCATTGTACAGGTTGTTGAAATGGGTGCAATAATCTTGTACTGTCTCACCTTGATTTCTTCTTATGTTCTCGTATTCTGACAATATTTGGAGAGGGTTTTATTTACCTCCCATCTGTTGAGAAAACTCCTTTGAAATGTGACAAGGTCAAGGACTGAGGCGGCTAGTAAATATTTGTACCATTTATTAACATCACCTGTAAAACTTTGGGCAAACAATATCATTTGAACGTCAGCCTCATCAACTTCTTGTAGGTCAAAATAATCATTCATTTTGTCAACATGTTGTTGGGCTTTCATGGGTCCTGTTGCATCGAACTGTGGGAGTCTAGTTTGGTAGACTTGAGGCATAGCATGGAGAGGCGCGGCCAACACTAAGGGAGCATATCTAGATGCCATGATGTTTCTAGATTTAAATATTAGGCTAGGTAAAGAAATAGGTCGGTTTTGTCGTTAAAGTGTTTTTCGAATTGGTTGAGACAATCTACACATCCATTGGGCTATGGGGTCTGTGTTTTTATAAAATATGAGATCAGAACCAGAAACGTAAAGGAAAAACTTTGACAGGGCGAGATAATATAATCACTGGATCTTTTAATAGCATGAATGATGGACAACAGAAAAGATGAGAAAGATAATTTCAACAAAGAAGCAGTTAAGAATTTCTTTATTGAAACACCAGAAGATAAATACTCAAATCTTTAGAGTCAGAAACATGGTATACGAGATAAATCTTGCAACATTCATTACTCTTAAAGATTAGAATTAAAAAACAAGATGATCACAAAGCAAGAATAACATTCAACTTAGAGAGAAAACATCACCAGTGAATACACACAAGAATCCTGTAAAAGTGACTCCTTTTATTAATGGAAGATCTCTTCAACAATATTACAGTCTGATAGCGTCAGGGTGTGAAGATCAACAACCCTCAATACTTCAAAAGGTGAAGTATTTATAACTCAAATTACAAACGTTCCTATCATAAATGACCAGGACGTGCTAAATATATTTTTAGCCTAACAAACTTAACAAATCTCAAAAATCTAGGAACTACTCGATGATGTGGTGTAACTGCATGTTGATTTCTGGGTAGGCCATTGGTGAGGTTTCTGCACAACCTCTTCTGACTGGACAGCTGACTAGACCTAGACAGATCATCTGCTAATCGATCAGATTGCAGAGTTCCTCCCATATGAGCTGACTGGGCACGTTGACTTTGAGCAGTCTTCGATACACTTTGTCCATGTCTGTGTACTTGGCAAATGTAGGCTTGGTGAGGAAAATGTATCGAATCTCATGTTGGATGCTAATGTCCCACTGAAGGGCATCCAAAAATGCTTTACCGGTGATGCTCCCTTGAATCCATGCAAACTTTGAGTTGTCCTTAGACACCTCAACCAATCTCTTCTTGTAATCTGGGAGTTTCATCAATTTATCATTAATTACCTTCAGACCAGGTAAACCTTTCTTCTAGAGAGCCTCAATCTTACTGAAGAATCTTTGTACCCCGAGGTCCATGGCTTGAACCTTTTCTTCCAGCTGAAGCATTAATCCTCTCTTGGCCAGAACCCTTTTGACCTCAAGGATGGTCTCAGTTCTGTCTTCAATCTTCAGCTCTTCTAGCTCTTCCCTGGTCTTAGAATTGAGGAACTTGATGATCTGATTTGCCTATGTTGGCATGTCTCCCAATTCTACTATGATCTTCCCAATGGCTTGTTTACTCCTTTGGACCAACTCATTCTACTCAAACATGATTTGGATCATGGGCCATATCTCATTTATGGACTTAGTGATGTCTGTCCATACACTCACTTTAACCTCGGCCAATGTCTTTCCTGCCACTGTTTGTTTCTGGAGCTGCTGTAACTCCTGCTTGAGCTGCTCTGTCACCTGCTTTTCCTTAGATAGGCTGGTCTGGAAGGATGTTTTGAGTTCCTGAAGGTTCTCCACTTCCTTTTTAAGCCTGCTGATCTCTGACTACTGCAGGTTCATCTTTTCCATGGATTTAGCCAGGTCGGTTGTATTCTCTTGGGATGTCAATGGAGTTGCGGATGGGATTGTTGTCACTGATGCAGTGCTCACTCCTTTAATTGGGATAACACTCAATGGAATAACTTCCATTGGCTTCAACTGCTCTTTCTCTTTCAATAATCTCTCCATCTCAGCTTCCATTTCTTTGAGCTGTGCATTCTGCTCCATAAGCAGCTTGAGCATTTCGTCCTTGTCGCCTTCTTTCTCTACTATATCCTTCACCTGCGAGTCCTCTGTGGGAGGGAGCTTCAGTTTTTTCCTCAAGGAGGAAATGTCTGCATTCTTCTTTTTTATCATCTCCTCTGCTGCTTTAACATTCGAAGGATCATAGCCGATCTTGACGACCAACTCATCCAAAGTTTTGATTCTATTGTCCTTTGCAAAGGACGATATCTTCTACAGCTTGAGTTGGGTTTGAGAATTATTCAGTGACACCTGCAATTTGGCTGCAGAAGCGGAAGCATGCGCCAACGTATGGAACACCATTTCCCCTGTCTATTTGTGTAAATCCATCTGATCTGCTGGGTGCACGTCCTTCGTCTGGAATTCGAAGGTGGCCCTCGTGTAGTCTGTAATCACCTTGGGTTCTGGTACCTGTTCCTGGAGGAAGGCCATGTGCATTCTACCCTTTTTTTTGTCAAATGCAGACATAAGCGTATGTTGTGCAGTTGACGTCTGCTTCCGAAACTGAGCGTAAGTACTGCTGGTAAGGGTCTAGTTCTTTTTCTTGATCAACTCATACTTCTCGAAAATGCTCAACTTGGGCCCAGTCTTGCCTGGCTAAGTGTCCAATGGGGAGTCTGTGGATTTCTTCGATAATACTGGAGTGATGTCCTTATAGAGGCTCAAACCGAAGGGAGGAATAATAGACTTGGTCACTGTGGTAGGCGGGGCTTCTTTTTCCCCTGTCTGGCCGAGAACTAAAACTGTCTTGGGCCTCTTAGTGTGCAGCTAGAACTCCTCAGACGATACCTTCGTGACAGGCAGAGATAAATCCAGCCTCGACCTCTTCTCTTTGGGGACCTGTGGCATGGTCGTTGGTGACACAGTGGTCGAGGAAACCTGTTGTTCCACTTCGACCAGAGTGTTAGGCTCCCACACTATCTGATTGGCGAATTTGTCAATTTCGGGCTTGGACACATGAACATACGAGATGTTCTTGTTCTTCACCCTCATCTCTAAGATGATCCCATAAGGATCATAGTCCCATGGGAAGCTCATGAAGAACTTCATTTCTTTCAACATCCTATCTGCTTCTTCCCCGGCGCCCCGACTGTTGCAGATGAAGGAGCCAATCTGCCCCTTGATCCGAAGCTGCTACTTCTTCTTTAATGATGCAAAATGGATATCATTTGAATTCATAATTTGCCTTATATATTCTAATGCAAAGATTTTGACAGGCAGATATTTGGGCAGCTTATATGGTGCCAACTCGCAACCATATACTCTGATCTCAGTATGATTTTGGTACAGGTACCAATCCCCGGTCTTTGTGTTGTCTGATAGATGCAGGATTCTCTGGACTTCATCATTTATTCGAGGCTCGAGCCTGCTGCTCAGCATACTTACCACAGGGTGGTAGAACTGATCGATGAATGCCTTGAAACTGTACTCTGTAGAGTTGTGCTTGAGCAAGGAAGTCCATGCTGTGACTGCCTGAGGTTTACCATCTTCATCCATCTTCTGCATCGAAAAACTAAATTTATCTGCTTGAAAGAAAACAAACATGTATGCCAATATGGATGAGTATCTGAACATGCCTTCCTTGCCAAAATTCACGAACTATTCGTGAATATTATCGGCCAAGAACATACTTAAATCAAACTAGGTGGTGGGTTTTTTGTTACCAGAGAAAATGGATAGAAAACCCAGAATGGGCTCATCTATCCACTGGTCAGAATAGTATCCCAACAAAGCACAAAGGGAAGAAATACCCTGGTTTCCCTTAGTGGAGAACATGGACAACAGGTAAGGGGGATTTGTGGAAGGGAATTGAGCGGATATGGGAAGGAAAAGCTCGAATATTTGAGCTCTTTGTGGAAAATTCATTTTCTGATACAACTTTGTAAGGATTTCCAGGTTGAAAGGAGCCACAGAGTCGGCACGAAGAATTTGCATCATCTGGTCTATCGACTCGGGTGTGATGAGGAACAAGGTCTCTCCGGAAGAGGAGACGACGGCTCTTTGTTCAGGAATATAGTGAGCTTGACACTTGAGAGAAAACTCAGGAAAATGGTGGATCTGAGGGAAAAGGTAGAGGGGTAAATTGGACTCCCAGAGTCCAATTTCATCACTCTGGTCCAGGAACACTTCCCTGAGCCATGACTAGAGGTCTGAGAAATCGAAATCGCATTTGGTATCTGCGATTAATCTGTCTTTGTCAACCAGTGGGATCTTGTCCAGGTCGACATGGGCGGGAGAAACGAATTCTCCTCTTCTTCTACTTGTCTGGGTTTTGGTGCCATCTCTGCAACAGTACCTACAATAAACACAACGTTAGTGGGGGCGACTGACTATGGACGAGGGCGACAAAACGTAACGGTGGAGTAAGAGGTGAACTTCTCTGGTGCGATGGGTGAATAGCGAATGTAAACGGAATAACGGTAATTTTATTTAAAACTGGGGTCGGTTGGGCGCAGGAGACAGGTCAACTAGATAACGGGTGTGTTATCCAGTAATGAATGGCCAACAGATCACTATGAGGGTGAGATGGCAGGTGATGGTGGCTGAAAGATACGGACGGGCGACGTGGCGGCTAGGGATTGGAGGTAAAAGTCGCAATAAGGGGCTTGTCATGAGTGAAAAGGGGGGAGGGTACTTACAACAGTTATGGGATGTGACTAACTCGGGAAGGAGTGGAAGGTGACATCCATAAGTGACGGGGGTCTATCAGATAGTAGATGGTGATGGGACTCGTGGCAATAAATCGATGACACGTATGACAAGGGGCCTGCCAGAGGGAGATAACCATTCCGGAACCCCCCCCTCGGTTAAAAGAAGATCATCCGGGGGGTCCGAAAACCATTTTGGGCCATTGATTAGCGTGCTCATTTCTGAGCCACAGATCTCTGCGCTCTGTTTATCACCCATTCCGGACCCCCCCCCTCCATTAAAGGCAGAATGGACGAGGGGGTCCGTAATCCAATCTTGACCGTCGATTTAAGTGCTCAACCCTGGACCGTCCAGATGCGCGCAAATGTTATCAACGATTCTTGTAACACTTTGTCAGCTTCATCTTTCAATAAACAATTTAACAGAATGCCTCTAGGATCTTTCCAATACAAATTGCCTTCTAGAATACAGAATTTTAAGGCTTTCAATTTTAAAAATCTAGCTTTAGTCTTAGTCAAACCAGGGGGAGCTTGTAAATTTTGCAAAACATATATAAGGTCTACGTAGCATGGAGAGTTGAGAAATACCTCTCTCACACTTGGAGTCACCATCTTGCCCTGTTCATCTGTTGCAGCTAAAAAGTTAATGTCAAGAGCCTGGAAGTTTGATTCAGCCAATAATTTTGCTAGGCCTTGACCCTTGATTAGTTTTGTAGGCTTAATCTCTATGTCATATTCTAAAATGACAACAATCCACTTTCCTCTTCTTCCATCTGGGTTGTCTTGTGTCAAAATGTCTTTTACTACCGCATTCAGAACATACACAATGGTGTGGGAATGGAGAATGTAGACCCTAAAGTCTTTTATAGATTTTACCAAGGCAAAAGCCTGTTTCTCCATTATCTTGTAATTCAGATCAGCGTCTCGCAATGCTTTACTAAAGAAAGCTATGGGTTGTTCATACCCTTTGTTGTTCTTTTGTAGTAACACGACTGCTATAGTATATTCGGAGGCGAAAGAAAAAAGATAGAAATCTTTAGTAAAATCCAGACTAATTAAAACAGGGGCTTCTGTGAGTGCTCATTTGACTTGTTCGAAAGACTCTCTGGACTTGGAGTCCCATTTTATTTTTACATCTTTTTTAAGCATATTTGTAATGTTTCTGAGGAGCTCTACTAGGTTGGGAATGAATCTTCCCGATAAAAGACTGTAGTTCTTTGAGGTTTCTTGGGTGTTCTAAATTTTGTATGGCCTCGATTCTACTAGGGTCTATTTTGATTCCATCCTTGGAGATGATATGTCCTAGCAGTTTTCCTTCCTCCAGCTCGAGGAGGATTTTCTTAGGATTTAAAGAAATCCCAAACCTTCTACATTTCTCGAAGACTCGTCTAAGGTGTCACAGATGCTTATCATCAGATCGGGAAAACACAGTTACATCATCTAAATAGATGACAATAAATTTACCCAATTATTCCACAAAGGTGATATCCATCGCTCTCTGGAATGTGGCTCCTGCGTTCATCAAACCAAAAGGCATTTTCACCTACATGAAAGTGCCCCAAGGCGTAGTGAACGCAGTTTTGTCTTGGTCATCCGGGTGAACTAGGACCTGATTGTAACTCGAGAAACCATCCAGCAAAGAAATTCTACTGGATCCGACCACCCTTTGAAGGATGTGGTCCATTTTCGGAAAGGGGTAATTGTCCTTCAAGGAAACCTTATTCAGATTTCGGAAATCTATACAAAGTCTGATTTCCCCAGATTTCTTACGTGTAGGGACTAAATTAGAGACCCATTTGGAAAAACGCAATGGGACTATGATTTTGGCATCGTACATTTTTTTGATTTCCTTTGCTATCAGAGGGAGCAACTTGGGATTTATCCTCCTAAGTTTCTGCCTAAACTGTTTTTGGTCTTCTCTTATTGGAATCCTGTGTTGTATGATGCTGGTATCATAAGCTTTCAAATCTTCATAGCCCCAGGAAAAGACATCCGAATATTCTTTGAACAGCTCAATGTATTTGAGTTTTTTCTCTGGGGGTAATGATTTAGACAATTTGAATATCCTGGGTTTCTCTTCAGTCCCTATATTACAGTCTTCTACCTCTTGTCCATTGGCTTCGATTTTCAGTTTTTTGGCTACGTCGTTAAAATCAAGCAAGTCCTCTAAAGGAACTAGGCCTCTAGATAAAACATTGCTTTTCAACTGTAAAACATCAGCATCCATTTCGTCATCTCCTAATTCTCCTGAATCTATGCTATTTACACTATCTATTTCAAAATTAGAACTATTTGCATTTTCATCTTCGTTCTCTAAATCTATATTTGTACAATCAAAGTCATTTTTACACTGAAGAAAGTCCTCAATCTGATCATCATTGCCAAAAACTTGCCAATACCTGATGTTGTCGAGAACAGTTGGTCGACACTTCACTTCTACCGTGTACGGGTGAGTCGAGTGGAAAGGAATCTTGTAGGTGGCTACTGACATAGCCAATCCATCTGCCAGAATGTTTTGTCCCCTCGGCATTACCTGGAAGTCGACTTCAGTGAAACATATCAAGGCATCAAGAACAACATTCCTATAAGCTCTAAGACGTGGGTGTTTCACAGCATACTCACCTTTGATTTGCTTGATGATCAATTCAGAATCACCTCTTACCATAATCTGTTTAGCACCAACCTTTTTCAAAAGTTTCAGACCGAGCATCAAGGCTTCATACTCAGCAATATTGTTAGTGCATTGGAAATTTAATTTGTAAGAATGGTTTTCTGAATACCTGTTTCTGTGGTTATGCAGCCAAACTCCTGCTCTAGCTCCTTCTTTGCTCACTGCTCCGTCAAAATCCATACTCCAGAAGTCTGCCGATAATTTTTTAGTTATCACGTTTTTCTTCCTTTCTACCTCGATGATTTCTTGGCCTTCGTCCGGACTAGATGTATCCTCTCCCAGCTAAATGTCTTGTTCTTCCGTGTCACCATCATTATACAGGATAAAAGAATCTAGGTCAGAATGTGCATAGTAAAGAGGATAGTTATGTGGTTTTTCCTGGCTACTGACCATGTACTTCATCAATGTTTCTTTGTATAGCCTTCTTTGTTGCCCAAAAACTGGGATAGTGGCATAGGACATATCTAGATGCAGGGTACCTCTCAACTTAGCTCCCCAGGACTGGGACAACAACATTCCATACTTCAGAGGGATGTATGAAACTACCACATCCATGACCATGCTCTTTGCAGGAATCTGGACTAGGGTGATACATAGGTCCTTGATCAAACCAATGCATCTAAACTTATTGGAGTCGAATGAATGTAGATCCTTATAAGGTCTGGTGACCTCCAGTCCCAGTTTCTCCATCACTGCTTTCAGCATTAGATTATGGGAAGCACCCGAATCCAGCATAGCATTATGCAAGATTAGGTCATGTATGTTTAGACTGATGTAAAAAGGAGCGACCTCACCAGTATCATCTTGACCGTCTACTTCAGGTCTGAAAAGGAGCTCGGGTTGATCATCAGTAAGGTTCACAGTGTCTGAATGATTTGTTGATCCAATGGTTAAGGCCTTCGTGCCTATGTCAGGTTCAATGGTCAGTGCTTTAATCACCTGTGAACGATAAACGTCTTTGTTCATCAACTCTGTAAGTGGGATGGGAATTTTTACTTTGGCCAATTCCCCCTCAAGGATGAAAGGTGTAGGGGCTCTGCCTTGGCTCATCAATTCTGGTTTGTCCACCATATTCTTCTGCTCAGAAGTACTTGGTGGATTAATAGGTGAAAGCTCGAGCTATGATGGTCTTTTCAGAATGGTAAGGTTTTTCTTCACGAGAGTGTCGACAGTGCTTTTCTCGGGAATCTTCTTGGCAACTGGCTCGGAGGTCTTCTTGGTTTCGACTACCTTCTTTGTTTCAATTGTCTTTTTTGGGGAACTCCCTTCTATCTTTTTACTCCGCAAATTATACTGTCAGTGTACCTCCAAAATGGCATTTTCAAATGCCTGTTGTTCTGCATCTTCAGCTTCTTCACTTACCTTTGTTTGATTGAGAAGAAAAATATCTTGCTCTTCTTGGGTGAGGAAAATAGTTTCGTTATCGTGAATGCCCATGAGGTTTATATGGGTATCTTCTAGTTCCTCAATCACCTCCCCCCCTTCATCAACATAATTTTCTTGCAAGGGAGGCCTGATCTGCTGATTCGGACCTCTCTGTTCTCTTTAATCCCTAGGATCTCTTTGTCTGATTTGAGGAGGGTTTCTCCTTACGTTAGGATTTCGGACTTGAGGAGTTGGTGGGTCATCTCTGGGAGGATTTCTTTCTGACACAGTGAGTCTATCCATCATTCTTTCCACTGTTCTGGCCAAAGAATCCAATTTGGAATCGGAGTTTGACATGGAAGGCTCTTCTTTAATCGTAACCCTCCTCTCTGACCTCTGTCGTGCTCTTTTTGCCAACAAATTGGCCTCCACACTTATAGCACTTTTCTGCATGTCCTCCAGGGTGGTAGAATTTCTTTCTCTTAGTTGGTATGACATGTCAACGTCAAATGCATCAGGGAATTTAGTCAATGCCAGACCCTATGGAGGTTTGATTTCGGTTGGGATTGCATTGTACAGGTTGTTGAAACGGGTGCAATGATCTTGTACCGTCTCACCTTGATTTTTTCTTATGTTCTCGTATTCTGACAATATTTGGAGAGGGTTTTTATTTACCTCCCATCTGTCAAGAAAAATCCTTTGAAATGCGACAAGGTCAAGGACTGAGGTGGCTGGTAATGCTTTGTACCATTTCTTAATGTCACCTGTCAAACTTTGGGCAAACAATCTCATTTGAACTTTAGCCTCATCAAATTCTTGTAGGTCAAAATAATCATTCATTTTGTCAACATGTTGTTGGGCTTTCATGGGTCCTGTTGCATCGAACTGTGGGAGTCTAGTTTGGTATTCTTGAGGCATAGCACGAAGAGGCGCGGCCAACACTAAGGGAGCATATCTGGCTGCCATGATTAGGGGAAGAGGTGGAACAACAACCTGGATGATCGGCGAGGTAGCAACTGAAGGCGAGGACGAGGAGGGACTGGCTGGCACCGAGGGAGTGGTTTTCTGGTTAGCAGTGGGAGATAGAACTTCAGGGGTTCAGGGTTGCAAGATGGTTGGGTCGAAAATGATTTCAGTAACAAAACTACCGGATTTGGACCTAGACAAGCTTTGGCCGGAAAAGGTGTCAATATCGGGGTTTTGAGAAGAGACAAATTTTCCTGAAAAAGAAGGGGACTTATGAATGGGAGTATGACTTATTGAACCTTCAGCAATGGTCTTTTTCCTGAGAAACTGCTCTGGATTGTCTATTACTTTCGCAGGTTTTGGATCTGGATGAGATCGAGTATAGACTTTCTTGGGAGCCAGAATTCTTTTTGGTTTTTTATATATATACTTTTTAATTTTATGAGTCCGAAAATAATATGTACAAAGTTTAATCAACCTCTGAACATTACTTCCTTCTCGGATTTGCAATATTTAAGGAGCAATATTTCAGCTACAAACTTTTCTTTTAGGGAAAAAGGACGTAGGTTTTAACTTTTTCGTTCAGTTCCCCAGTATGGTCGCCATTATGTTAGCACTTGGTAAATTTCCTAGAGGTTGACGAAAAAAGAAATCTACAAAGGTAACTTTATCCAACCACTTTTGAAGCTGGGATCTAGCCCTTCCAACTTCAGAGAGGGATTTCTCTGTCTAATTTAGCTATGTTTCCAGATTTAAATATTAGGCTAGGTAAAGAAATAGGTCGGTTTTGTTGTTAAATTGTTTTTCGAATTGGTTGAGACAGTCTACACATCCATTGGGCTATGGGGTCTACGTTTTTATAAAATATGAGATCAGAACCAGAAACATAAAGGAAAAACTTTCACAGGGTGGGATAATATAATCATTGGATCTTTTAATAGCATAAATGATGGATAGCAGAAAAGATGAGAAAGATAATTTCAACAAAGAAGCAATTAAGAATTTCTTTATTGAAACACCAGAAGATAAACACTCAAATCTTTAGAGTCAGAAACAGGGTATACGAGATAAACCCTGCAACATTCGTTACTCTTAAAGATTAGAATTAGAAAACAAGATGATCACAAAGAAAGAATAACATTCAACTTAGAGAGAAAACATCACCAGTGAATACATGCAAGAATCCTGTAAAAGTGACTCCTTTTATTAATGGAAGATCTCTTCAACAATATTACAGTCTGATAGCGTCAGGGTGTGAAGATCAACAACCCTCAATACTTCGAAAGGTGAAGTATTTATAACTCAAATTACAAACGTTCCTGTCATAAATGACCAGGACGTGCTAAATCTATTTTTAGCCTAACAAACTTAACAAATCTCAAAAATCTAGGAACTACTCGATGATGTGGTGTGATTGCATGTTGATTTCTGGGTAGGCCGTTGGTGAGGTTTTTGCACAACCTCTTCTGACTAGACAACTGAATGGACCTGGACAGCTCATCTGCTAATCAATCAGATCGCAGAGTTCCTCCCATCTGAGATGACTGGGCACGTTGACTTTGAGCAGTCTTTGATACACTTCGTCCATGTTTGTGTACTTGGCAAATGTAGGCTTGGTGAGGAAAATGTATCGAAGCTCGTGTTGGATGCTAATGTCCCACTGAAGGGCATCCAAAAATGATTTGCCGGTGATGCTCCCTTGAATCCTTGCAAACTTTGAGCTCTCCTTAGACACCTTATCCAATCTCTTCTTGTAATCTGGGAGTGTCATCAATTTATCATTAATTACCTTCAGACCAGGTAAACCTTTCTTCTGGAGAGCCTCAATCTTACTAAAGAATCTTTGTACCCCGAGGTCCATGGCCTGAACCTTTTCTTCCAGCTGAAGCATTAATCCTCTCTTGGTCAGAACCCTTTTGACCTCAAGGATGG
The DNA here is from genome assembly GCA_009831015.1 of Picea engelmannii. Lineage (NCBI taxonomy): Eukaryota > Viridiplantae > Streptophyta > Pinopsida > Pinales > Pinaceae > Picea > Picea engelmannii. The sequence goes on along the minus strand of ML785996.1, from coordinate 227,344 downwards.
TCTTAGTTCTGTCTTCAATCTTCAGCTCTTCTAGCTCTTCCCTGGTCTTAGAATTGAGGAACTTGATGATCTCATTTGCCTGTGTTGGCATGTCTCCCAATTCTACTCTGATCTTCTCAATGGCTTGTTTACTCCTCTGGACCAAGTCATTCTGCTCAAACATGATTTGGATCATGGGCCATATCTCATTTATGGACTTAGTGATGTTTGTCCATACACTCTCTTTAACCTCGGCCAATGTCTTTCCTTCCACTGTTTGTTTCTAGAGCTTCTATAACTCCTGCTTGAGCTGCTCTGTCACCTACTTTTCCTTAGATAGGATGGTATGGAAGGAAGTTTTGAGTTCCTTAAGGTTCTCCACTTCCTTTTTAAGCCTGCTTATCTCTATCTCCTGCAGGTTCATCTTTTCCATGGATTTAGCCAGGTTGACTATATTCTCTTGGGATGTCAATGGAGTTGCGGATGGGATTGTTGTCACTGATGCAGTGCTCACTCCTTCAATTGGGATAGCACTCAATGGAATGACTTCCATTGGCTTCAGCTGCTCTTTCTCTTTCAATAATCTCTCCATCTCAGCTTCCATTTCTTTGAGCTGTGCATTCTAGTCCATGAGTAGCTTGAGCATTTCGTCCTTCTCGCCTTCTTTCTCTGCTATCTCCTTCGCCTGGGAGTCCTATGTGGGCAGGAGCTTCATTTGTTTCCTCAAGGAGGCAATGTCCACATTCTTCTTTTTTATCATCTCCTTTGCTGCTTTGACGTTTGAAGGATGATAGCCGATCTTGAGGACCAGCTCCTCCAAAGTTTTGATTCTATTGTCCTTTGCAATGGACGATATCTTCTCCAGCTTGAGTTGAGTTTGAGCATTATTCAGTGACACCTACAATTTGGTTGCGGAAGCGGAAGCATGTGCCAATGTATGGAACACCATTTCCCCTGTCTGTTTTTGCAGATCCATCTGATCTGCTGGGTGCACATCCTTCGTCTGGAATTCGAAGGTGGCCCTCTTGTAGTTTGTAATCACCTTGGGTTCTAGTACCTATACCTGGAGGAAGGCCATGTGCATTCTGCCCTTTTCTATGTCAAATGCAAATAGCAGCCTATGCTGTGTAGTTGACGCCTGCTTCCGAAACTGAGCGTAAGTACTGTTGGTAAGGGTTTGGTTCTTTTTCTCGATCAGCTTGTTCTTCTCGAAAATGCTCAACTTGGGCCCATTCTTTCCTAGTTGAGTGTCCAATGGGGAGTCTGTGGATTTCTTCGGTAGTTTTGGAGTGATGTCCTTATAGAGGCTCAAACCGAAGGGAGGAATAATAGACTTGGTCACTGTGGTAGGAGGGCCTTCTTTTTCCCCTGTATGGCCGAGAACTGAAACTGTCTTGGGCCTCTTAGTGTGCAGCTGGAACTCCTCGGACGATACCTCCGTGACAGGCGGAGATAAATCTAGCCTTGGCCTCTTCTCTTTTGGGACCTGTGGCATGGTCGTTGGTGACACAGTGTTCAAGGAAACCTGTTGTTCCACTTCGACCAGGGTGTTAGGCTCCCACACTGTCTGATTGGCGAATTTCTCAATTTCGGGCTTGGACACATGAACATACGAAATGCTCTTGTTCTTCACCCTCATCTCTGAGATGATCCCATAAGGATCATAGTGCCATGGGAAGCTCATGAAGAACTTCATTTCTTTCAACATCCTGTCTGCTTCTTCCCCAACGCCCCAACTGTTGCAGATGAAGGAGCCAATCTGCCCCTTGATCCGAAGTTGCTGCTTCTTCTTTAATGATGCAAAATGGATATCATCTGAATTCATAATCTGCCTTATATATTCTAATGAAAATATTCTGACAGGCAAATATTTGGGCAACTTATACGGTGCCAACTCGCAACCGTATACTCTGATCTCAGTACGATTTTGGTACAGGTACCAATCCCCGATCTTTGTGTTGTCCAAGAGATGTAGGATTCTCTGGACTTCGTCATTTATTCAAGGCTCAGTCCTGCCGCTCAGCATACTTACCACAGGGTGGTAGAACTGATCGATGAATGCCTTGAAACTGTACTCTGTAGAGTTTTTCTTGAGCAAGGAAGTCCATGCAGTGACTGCCTGAGGTTTACCATCTTCATCCATCTTCTGCATGGAAAAACTAAATTTATCTGCTTGAAAGAAAAAAAAACATGTATGCCAGTATGGATGAGTATTTGAACATGCCTTCCATGCCAAAATTCATGAATTGTTCGTGAATATTATCGGCCAAGAACATACTGATATCAAATTGGGTGGTGGTTTTTTCGTCACATCTACCCACTGGTCAGAATAGTATTCCAACAGAGCACAAAGGGAAGAAATAACCTGGTTTCCCTTAGTGGAGAACATGGACGATGGGTAAGGGGGATTTGTGGAAGGGAATTGAGCGGATATGGGAAGGAAAATCTCGAATATTTGAGCTCTTTAGGGAAAATTCATTTTCTGATACAACTCTGTAAGGATTTCCAGGTTGAAAGGAGTCGCAGAGTCGGCACGGGGAATTTGCACCATTTGGTCTATCGACTCGGGCGTGATGAGGAACAGGGTCTCTCCGGAAGAGGAGACGATGACTCTTTGTTCAAGAATATAGTGAGCTTGACACTTGAGAGCAAACTCGGGAAAATGGTGGATCTGAGGGAAAAGGTAGAGGGGTAAATTGGACTCCCAGAGTCCAATTTCATCACTTTGGTCCAGGAACACTTCCCTTAGCCATGACTGGAGGTATGAGAAATCGAAATCGCATTTGGTATCTGCGATTAATCTGTCTTTGTCAACTAGTGGGATCTTGTCCAGGTCGACAGGAGGCAGGAGAAACGGATTCTCCTCTTCTTCTGCTTGCCTGGGCTTTGGCGCCATCTCTGTAATAGTACCTGCAATAAACACAATGTTAGTGGGGGTGACTGACTGTGGATGAGGGCGACGGAACCTAACGGCGGAGTAAGAGGTGAACTTCTCTGGTGCAATGGGTGAATAGCGAATGTAATAGGAATAACAGTGATTTTATTTAAAACTAGGGTCGGTTGGGCGCGGGAGACAGGGCAGCTGGATAACGGGTGTGTTATCTAGTAATGAATGGCCAACGGATCACTATGAGGGTGAGATGGTAGGTGAAGGTGGCTGAAAGATATGGACGGGCGACATGGCGATTAGGGATTGGTGGTAAAAGTCGCAATAAGGGGCTTGTCATGAGTGAAAAGGGGGGAGGGGACTGACAAAAGTTATGGGATGTGACTAACTTGGGAAGGAGTGGAAGGTGATGTCCGTAAGTGACGGGGGTCTGTCAGATAGCAGATGGTAATGGGACTCGGGTCAATAGATCGACGACATGTATGAAAAGGGGCCCGCCAGAGGGAGATAACCATTTCGGACCCCCCCCCCCTCGGTTAAAAGTAGATCATCCGTGGGGGTCCAAAAACCATTTTGGGCCGTTGATCAGCGTGCTCGTTTCTGAGCCGCAGATCTCTGCGCTCTGTTTATCACTCATTCCGGACCCCCCCCGTCCATTAAAGGCAGAATACACGGGGGGGTCTGGAATCCAATATTGACCGTCGATTTAAGCACTAAACCCTGGACCGTCCAGATGCGCGCAAATGTTATCAGCGATTCCGGACCCCCCCCCGGTTAAAAGCAGAACGGTCGGGGGGGTCCGGAATGCTCTATACACCATAGATCTGGGTGTCACGATCAGGACCGTCGATATGTGCAGGGAGCATAAATGGGGAGTGGAAAAACACATGTGCTGGGAAAAACTTAGGATAAACGTTTTTTATGGGTTTTTCCCCAAAGTTTTCAAATAGACACCACCATGGGGCTTCAACCAAACGATCTTCTGAACAGATGAAAAATGGTGCAACATTTACATAAAGCTAGTTTTATTTGAATGAAACAATAAAGAAACTAGCCTACATACTAACCTATCTTCCTATGACAATTAACCCAGATTAGACTGTTGGGTTAAGAAATTACTCTACCCTAGGGCTATCTTACCGGGATTAGACAGTCTGGCCAGATCTATTCACTAATCTAACCTAGACACTTTGGTTAAGATTAAATTGTTTATCCAAATTCATTCACTACCCTATCAACATCAAATTTAAAAAGAACTTGGCCATGCTTGAAAGGTATGGACCAAGTTACTATTATTGCATGGGGATTTTATTGCCATTCTTTTATGCCCTCTTTTCTTTCTTTCTTTTTTCTTTTCTTTTCTTTTTTCTTTCTTTTTCTTTTCTTTTTTCTTTTCTTTTATTTGCAGAATAAAAAATCATTTGTCAACAAAAACACTAGAGACAGATAATATCCCAGTCACCAGTTGATCCTATAATTTATAGGGTGATAACACTTGCCATCAATGACAACCTGTTAAACATTTCCAACAATCTCCCCCTTTGGCATTGATGGCAACAAAGGCACCCAGATTCTTTTCTCCCCCTATGACATCAATGTCAAAGAGAACACGCTCCCCCTGAGCTGTTGCATTATTTTAGGAGGTATCAGATATTAAATCAATACAAACTCCCCCTAACAGGAAGGACTCTCTTATATTAGGCCTGCAGATGTTTGTATCCAAACCAGAGTCTTTTTTTTCTTTTGATTCTTGGACCCGTTCATCTTTATACTCAAAATTGCTCACCTCTCTTACTCGGACTCCTTTATCAATCTTCTCATGAGTGGATGACTCCCCCTGTCACTGTTATCTCTCTGCTTCTGACTATTTCCCCCCTTTGTTCCAAAAAGGTTAACTTTCCTTGACAAGGTCTTTCCTCTTGTTGTCTCTATAGGAACACTGTGCAATTGTAACTTGTACCTTTTAAATAGCCCTTGGATCTTCCCATTGAATCTCATCGATCTCTATTACTGCAATTTTCATTTTTCTTCCATGATGCATTCAATCCAGGGCTTTTATGACCATATTCAATCACAGGAGAAAATTGCTACACCCACTCTCACGCCTGCTTTTCTTTCTCACAAATGAAGGACCTATATCAGATTTCTTAGGAGCACTGATTTCTACCTTGTTGAGTCCAATACCGGATTTATCATTTGGTGATCTCTGGCTATCCAAGACCTTGTCCAGAGTCATGGATCTGCTAAAGAACTTGATTTGGGTGTCTGCCTTCTCAACCTTCAAGACTTCTGCTTCCTGTTTATGACATGGTTCTTCTCCTACTTCTTTCATGGGATAAATTCTAACTGAGCATTCTTTTATTGTATATGAATATTCTTCTTTACTTGCAGGGGAGGATTCAACATCAATATTATTGTTTGTCCTTATACTGTTATTCACCATTTGTCCTGAGTTTACATTTACCTTACACTCTTTGGACGTGAATACCTCTTCACTACCTCTGTCACACTTTTGACTTGAACTAAGTGAATTATGTTTCAGACCATCCACAAGCAGAACGTACTGGGCATCTCCTTTGTCATTACTCAAACTCATCATCCCTCTATCCTTGATTTTACATGGTTCATCATTTTCAAGGATCACATTTTCTGTTTTTCTTTTACTTATGCACATAAGCTTATCCATGTTTCCAGTCATGTGCTGGCAATGCCCACTTTCTATATTCCCGGAGCCCTTTTGTTTTTGAATTGAAAGTGCTAGATCACATTTTTCAATATCTTTCCTTTTCCATGTGCTGGCCCTTTTATCTAACAACTTTATCCTTGGATCTGCTTTGTAATTATTCAGATGGCAGTTTGTAGCTTTGTGGCCAAAGTTGTGACAGTTATAGCATTCAATATCATTGTTCAATAGGTCAAATTCATTGTTGCAGCGTTGTCTACTCATTGATTGTTTATTAATCCTTAACCTCCTCTGTTGCATGTCTCTAGACTTAATTTGGCAATTTGCAACATGTGATGGTTTGTTACTTTGTTGTATCATCCTTTGTTGTGGCAGATATTTATTCCTTGGAAATCTTAATTGCTCATGTCTAAGTCTTAAGGAACAATTTACAGCTTTGTGACCAAAGTTAGAACAGTAGAAACAATATCCATAGAAGAATTCTTTGTACCTGGAAAATGGTTGTCTTCTTTGAGCAAATTGATTTCTTTCATGTTGATGATGTCTTTGAGTAGGGAGTGCATTATTTCTTTATTCTACAGATTCAGTCCTGGCACCTTTTTCTTTACTTGTCCTGGGCGGCTGATTGTCTTCCTTTGTTTCTATAGGCTTTTTATTGTCATTGGTTGTACTTTTGACAAACTTGATGGGTTCTTCATTTCCTGACTTCCCACTGCTTGATCCCTCTTCATAACCCAAACTAGTTTTCAACTTTGGATTCCTTTGCTGATTCAGAATGGTGGCTAATCCTTCTGAGGCTTTGATACTTGACAAATTCTAATTATACAAGGCTTGAAATTTCTCCATTTCTTTCCTTGTTTTCACTACTTCTAGTTCTAATGATTCTTGTCTTCTTTTATGATAGATGTTGTTTCAGAATCTCTTCGATTTTCTTTGTCTCTTCCAATTCTACTTTTAGTAGGACAAGATCTTCACCAGATTTTTTACTGTCTTTCTCGAACTGTATCAACAATTGTCTTTGCTTTATGTTCTTGATTCTTAGTCTGTCAATCTCTTCCAATGCACTGATCAGTTCTCCTTCCATGTCAACCACAACTTCTTCATCATTCTCTTCACTGCCTATTCTTTCATTATCATAATCCTCTTTGGCCATAAGTGAGAAGTCATTT
>ML785996.1:196963-213379 GCA_009831015.1 Picea engelmannii | reverse complement strand
GTGTATTGTGAAGATTATGCTGGATATTTTACTGTTATTCTGCCATTTCTAGCATTTTATTTTTGTTCTGCATATTTTATATATCTGGTATCTTGCATCTTCTGTGCAATTCAGCTACTGCCCTCTCCTCCTTCTTCACACATGAATCACTTTCACCACCAACAACCACAACAAACTCCAACAGCAACAACAACACCATCTCTTCTCTGTATTGTGTATTTATAGCTTCTATGCACTTTGTGCATGCAATGTTCACAATGCCTCTGCATGCTAACTCCACGCCATTATCCTCCACCTCTAGTGTGCTCTACATGATCATCATCATAACTCTTTAGCTTCTCTGGCCATTTTCCCACGTGTTCAGCATCACTGGATGTTATGTTGAGATTCCTCAGCCTCTCTGGCAGTTGAGACTCTTCATCTTCTCTGTGACAGTCGAGCTCACCTTCTCTATTTTAGTTACAGGCTTCCACGCTCATCCATCTATCAATCCCTTCTAAGAATAGTCTTCCTTCACTTGAACAAAGCTTGGATACTCTTCATCTCCCCTGGCGATCACACAGGGGTCTCTTCGAATTCTCTAGCATACACCATCAATGGTTTCAGGCAATTTCACTATGTCGTGCATCAGTAGCCCTCCGATCTACACTTGATTTGATGGTTCAGATTACATCACGATTTCACATATCGTGATATTGGGATTCCTGATGTCAATAATCTTTGACATGTCCAACTCTCGATCCCCGAAACTCCGATAAGGATTGGAATCAACGGTCCAGATTCAACCTTAATCTTACGGCTCAGATTACATCGTGATTTCACATATCGCGATATCGGGATTCCTGATGTCAATAATCTTTGACATGTCCAACTCTCGATCCCCGAAACTCCAATAATGACTGGAATCAACAGTCCAGATTCAACCTTAATCTGATGGCTCATATTACATCGCAATTTCACATATCACGATATCGGGATTTCTGATGTCAATAATCTTTGACATGTCCAACTCTCGATCCTCGAAACTCTGACAAGGATTGGAATCAACGGTCCAGATTTGATCTTGATTTGTCAACTGCGATTTAAGTCGCGATTTTGCATATCGCGAAATCGAGATTCCTGTTGCATTGTTTCTTTGACATTTCCAACTCGCGATCCTCGAAACTCCGACATGGTGTAAGTCTGTTGATGTCACATGTGTTAAATGACTGCCACATGTCACCCTGATTTGTGACTTACATGTGCTTGGCATGTTGAATCAGTCTGACACTTGTCATTACCTGGTTGTGCCACGTGTTCCTAGTCTGACATGGTTTGCTGATGTGAGTCAAATCGACGGTCCAGATGTGATCTTGATTTGACGGCTCACATTATGTCGCGATTTTGCATATCGCGAAATCAAGATTTCTGTGGATGATATTACTTGTCATCTCCAACTCTCGATCCCCGAAACTCCGACAGGGAGTCGGATCAACGGTCCACATAACCCCCTCAGATGGACGGTCCTCCTGCTTTCGGGATTTGTGAGCCCTCTACTCCTTGCACTTTTAAAGATCGTGCAGGTTTTCCTCGATCCAACGGTGGTCGGACCTTGCGCTCAGATCTGACGCCTGATATCTATCCTCCTCTTCAGCACGCTCTTCTTGTCTTTATTCATATCTGACGACCCTCATGATGTCGGGATTTGTGATCCCTCTACTCCTTGTACTTTAAAGAACGTGCAGATTATCCTTGATCCAATGGTGGTCGGACCCTACGCTCGGATCTAACGCCCGAGATCTATCCTCCATATATGTACAATGCTCTTGTCTACATTGAGATCTGACAGTCATCGAGAATTCGGGATGGGATCCAATGATCACCGACGCTTCTCCTCCAATCTTACACATCCTTCTTACTTGGAAGAATTTCTAAGTGTCAAAGGCCACGACCTTTGATCCACCTGTGATCCTAAGTATGCTATCTCCCTTGAGCTTTAGTCATGAGTTAACCTGATCCTTGGTGCACACCTATGCACTGCATTCGACTCTGCGCTAATTCCTCCTGAGCTTACGTTGTTCATGTTTTTCCAATGATGCACACTCTAATCCTGCCACCTTCACTGTTGTACTTGCCATCAATGACAAGCATACGCTACCTGTAAAACATACCAAACATCCTCTGCACTATCTCTTCTGATCTTATCGAGGTTTCTTTGCAGCTTCTTCCCAAAATACTTCTGGTGTCCGTCTGTTACATTCTTCCTATATTTATGCCATCTTCATTGTTGTACTTGCCATCAATGAAAACTTGTTAAACATTTCCAACAGACTTTCTATGAGAAATGACAAGGAGAAGACTGCTCTAATACCACTGATCTGAATTATTTTGAAGACATAAATATAGTTGTGATATAACAATGAAATACATAAAAATATAGAAGATAAAACATAAATACAGTGAAACCCAACTTCTATTACCGAATAAGATAGAAAAACATCGTAGAACACAAACTGGCAGAATGGGGTAGCCTACCTCTGAAAGAAAAGAGATGTTGGTTATGCTTCATTCGCAACAAGATTTACATCACACTCCATTGCATCCTTAAAGGGCCTCCTTCACCTCAATTATATATGAGAGAGTGAGAGGAAAACAATTCCCATGATGCATGTGGGATAAATTGGACTAAGTTTATAAAATGACACAGGCATGTAAAACACTAGGACTTCCGAGGGAGTCACCCATCCCAATACTACTCTATCCTGAGCACGCTTAACTATGAAGTTCTAATGAGATCCGATGCATTAATGCTATGTTGTAGGCATGTACATCAGACCACTAGAAAATCATTACATGATGCTTGTAATTAACAAATGAAGATGACATTACATTCCAGTCCCCATCAAAAGGGTGAATATCATGGTTTATCAAAACCACGGGCTCAAAATGGTGATTCAGTGGAAAAGGTGGATGGCCACCGACATCCATCTAGATCATATAGTGATTCAGTGGGAAAAGGTGGATGGCCACCGAGATCCATCTGGATCACATCTAAAGTGATGATATGAAGCCTCCCATTGTCATTGCACCAATCTATAATGATTTTTGAATCTCCAATAATCTGCAATTCTGAGAGATGTAATCTTGAAGCAAGTAACAGTGTTTCCCAAACACCAAGTAACTCAACCCTATTGTTTGAGACAGGTCCAGAATTGAAAGTCCACTTATACACTATGGACTCACTAATCTTAATTATCCTGCCTACCCCACTTTGTAATCCATCTTAAGAAGCAGCTCCATCAAACCATCCCACCAGAAACCTCGCCAGAAGAGGACGTTGGACCCTACACTTTGTATACCCAATCCGAGAATCTGCATGATTTTTAAAAACCCCAAGATCTTACAAACCACTGTAGTGATTGAAAGTTTCCTACTTTCAAAAATTGCCTTATTGTGTTCCATCCATATATGCAAACAAATGATAGTTGGAAGAGTAGTCAAAGAAGGTGTCTGAGAAAACCAGTTGTCATAGCAGTCTTCTACAGAAATTCCATCTCAACTCAATTTCTTCTTTAAAACATTAGATATAAGTTGCCACACTTGTGTTGTGTAATATCAATGGATGAATAAATGGTTAAATGTTCCAGGGCCTCTAGTACAAAGGATACAATAACTTGGGCCTTCCCACCCCTTAGTCACTAAATTGTCCCAAGTAAGTATCTTGTTTTCCAAAGTGAGCCAAGTGAAAAGTTTGAGTTTCATGGCTACTTTCCATTTCCACATAGATTTCCTCTAGCACCCTATAGTATGTTGCCAATTGATCTCCTTTACAACTCTGTAGACATTTTTGACTGATAGAATCCTTGATTTATCACCACCCACCCATTTGAGTTCATCCTCCATGTCATGTAGGTGAATACCAACACCTAATAAAACACTACAAAAGTTGTCCCATTCCTTAGCTAGAACTCCCGAGAGTCCAATTTCAATACTGTCTTTCTAGTATGAGTCTAAATAAGCTGGCCCAACTGCACTGCATGCCTAATATAAGAAGGTGATATATCTCTGCTTTAAAGCACTTAGAATTTCTTGCAATAATAGGGAATGCCTTCCCAGACCAAGAAGCATGTCCCTTCCTAACATGATCACCTGACCAGAGCCCGGGCTCTAGCTTAGCCAGTGGACAATAAGAGGAAGGGATTTGAGAAGACTTTTCCAAGTATGTGATGTCGACACCAGGGTGCAAGAAGTTGTTCTGAACCAAGTGGCCACCGATACATAAGGAAAATATTTTTCCTTAATAACTTTGTGCCAAATTCCTGTCTTCATCAACACTCTCCACAGTGTTTTCGCCTCCAATGCTTTGTTGAAGAGAAAAATATTTATCAGGCCCCAACCCCCAAATTTCTGAAGTTTTTCTATCGCCTCCCATCTGCAGAGTTGCATTCGTTTTCTATCACTGCAGCCATACCATAAAAAGGAGTAAATTAGCCGATGAATCTTAAATAAAACCAAATCCAAGACTGCTGCCAAAGTCATCCTGTAGATCAGTTGGCTTTCCAATACCTCTTTTATAAGGACAAATCACCCTACAAGTGTAAGTCATCTATTGCACTAGTGATCAATCCTCCTCTCGAACTTATTAATGATCCTCCTCCAGTCTTCTATTTTGTAGCTCGAGGGTTTTAGAAAGTATCCCAAATAACGAAAACTGGAATTTAGATCGATGAAATTAAACGGGAAATTTTCCTTGAAAAGATCCAAACTATCACCTTCTATGCCTAAATAATGGAAGGTTGACTTTGATGAAATTATCTCTAAACCCGAAGCTCTAACAAATCTCGACAAAAGGATAACAATCTCTTGCCATTCCTAGATATTGGCTCTCGTCATAATCAACACATCATCTACAAATAAAAGGTGAAGAATTTTGACAATTATAACAACCTTCACACCCGTCAGTTTCCCTTCCTCGTTACCTTTTTTTAGAAATATACTGAGGCCTTCCATCACAAGGATAAATAATAGAAGAGAAAGTGGGCATCCTTTCCCGATCCCTCTGCCTAGTTGGAAAAAAGTTGAAGGCTCGCCATTAATCAGAACTACATAGGTAACACTTAAAACATAGCTCATAACCTAGTTGGTTACCAGCATACCGAAACTCGATTAAACTAAGATCATTCTCAAGAAATCCCAATTGATGAAATCATATGCCTTCTTTAAGTTGAGTTTTAATATTAAGGCCTTTAAATTATTTTTTTTGATACTATGGATGCATTCCTAAGCCATCCCTATGGCATCCATTATTTGTCTCCCCTGCAAAAAGCCCAATTGTTCTCCAGACAAAGATCGAGATGGAATAGGTTTTATCCTATTTGCCAAAATATTTGCTATAATTTTATAATATAGATTACATAGAGGTATAGGTTGGAAATCACCAAAATTCAATGGTTTATTTTCTTTTGGAATTAAAAGCAGAAAGGTCGAGTTTAGAGCTTTGATAACCTCTCCCCTACTCCTCGATTCCTCAACCATCCCAAGTAAATCTTCCCCAACCAGCTCATAATAATGAAGGAAGAACTCAACAGTCCAGCCGTCAAGGCCTGGGCTTTTATCCTTCACAAAATCCTTTAGAATTTTTCACAAATCCTCCTTTGTGTAGGGTCTTTCCAGCTGGACCAAGTCTTCCACTATAACAATACTGAAAAACTGACTGGCTAAATGAATATTATCTTCTAAAATTATTCTTGTGTCCACCCGAGTTTCTTTGAAAAATTTAATTGCTTCAAATTTTAAAGCCTCTTATCCTGAGTGCTCCTAGCTTATCTCATCCTGAATCTCCCAAATATGCTTTCTATTTCTTCTGGCGCTGGCAAATTGATGGAAGAACTTAGTGTTCTAGTAGCCAATCTTTAGCCAAATTGCTCAACTATGTTGTCTCCACAATTCCTCTTCAGATTGAAGGTGATTGATTCTTTCTCGTTCAAGAGAATTTACTTGACTTGCTGCCTCCTAATTGTTTAAGTCAGTTAGTGTAATCTGCTAGAGATTTTGCAATTCCTCTTCCAACTTCTCTAATCTCCTAGCTGACTGAGGTCTACACTGAGATGCCCATGATTTTATATGATTCTTTAAACACTTTAATTTCCAAACAAGTCTCTGTTGTAGTTCAGGTTCTTGTAAAAACATAGGATCCTTCCATACACTATGGACTATTTGTGAAAATGAATCTTCTCTCAACCACATTGAATTTAGCTTGAAAGGATAATTGTTTATATGACTGTTACCATAAAGTTGTAAAATAACCGGAGTGTGATCATAAATATATGGATATGCAACCCAAGAGTGATACCTACGTAGATTTCTCAATAAATATGTCGGTACAAATGCCCTGTCCAATCTTTTCATAATACAATCCGATCCCACTTTGTCATTTCGCCAAGTTGGCTCTAAAGCGTCTGGTAGTATATCCACCTGACCACTATCTTGGAACAATTCTTTGAAAAATAGATTCAGTTGGTCCGACTGTACCACTTCCCCCCAAATCTCACCTTCATGTAACGTGAAATTAAAGTCCCGAGCCACTACCATATTTTTAAGGGAGAGAATCCCCCTATCCCCTAACTTTTCCCATAAATCCTTTTTGTCTATGCAAGGTCCATAAACATTCAAAAAGGAGATATGCTTCTTCAACTCGAGATTGGTACATGTCAAGAGTAAGCCACCACAACAAATGTAAGATTTAAGATCAAGCTTGGAAGGGTCCCAAGCAACTAATAGGCCCTCTGATTTTCCAATTGAACTCACTGTTGCAGTATACCAAGCTAGTCTTAAGGTAGACATGAAATATTTGGCCCTCACTTCGTCAACTAGGGTCTCTTGTACAAGAATAATGTGAGAAATTTTATTGTTTAGAAGTCTACACATGGAGGCAAGTTTATGGGGTCCCCTTACTCCCCTAAAATTTAAGGATAGAAGGATCATGACTTGGCATGTGCTAGGGATTTGATGCCTCTAAGCACCCCAAATTCAGGAATCGAAGAAGATCCAAAGTCCGGACTAATCAGAAAAATCTTCGCTCACTTTCGAGCACTCCTAGTATTAATAGGTGATATTTCACACCCCAAACCTTTGGACCAAGAAAAACATTTACCAGTGGAATCTCGAGACCCCACTCGATGTGCAGAAGCATCTCGATGCGTAGAATCACTAGAAATATCTCTAGATATGTTAGTCCTCCCTTGGAAAATAGGAATAGGTAACGAGGAAGGTATTTATTTCAAATCTAGTACCAATGAGTCCATTACAGCTCCAACTAAGCATTCCCCATTATCCGACTCCCTAAAACCATAGAACTGAGGGTTTACTAGCATTGTTTCACCACGGATTTCCAATCCCACTCGGTCACCCGACCCAACACCTGGAATAAGGCCTAAATCCTCTCAGAAACAACCCCCCCCCGAGACTCTATCTGCAGTTGGAAGTCCACTGCTGAAAAAATCCCCAGCAGAATATTGAATCTCAGGCAAACTTGGAGGCTCTTTTTACGGAAAATCTAGGCTAACTGTCTATTTGGAAATAGGAGATAGAAACCTGCCTCGGACCCGAGGAGGAATGGGGGAAGTTAAGGGAGGGAAATATTATGGAGCCAAGAAATTTAAATCCGCAAGAACCTACTTACATCCCTCTCCATCCCAGGCAGTGTCGTCCAAAGTGTCATGTTCCTAGGATGACAAAGAATAAAACAATGAAGGGCACAAATTTTTTAACTTACCCGTGAAGCTAACTCCAGGCTTGAAATTGTTTATAAGCTTGGCTTCTGTAATAGAAAATCTATTTTCTCCCTATGATACCTCCAAAGGGTATTCCCAGGTAGGCCTACGAAGTATTGAGGATTCAGACGACTCTTCTTCTATGATTTTTATTATCTGTGTTACGATTTTTATGTAGTCATTTGGAATGATATATTGATAGCTTTTTGCGCATTATATTTCAGCAAATGATAAAGAAGAAATTCTGTAAGTTATGTTCATGGCCTTATGTGCTTATGCAATGTGATATTGATAGCTTATTTCAGAAAATGATTAAGAAGAAATTCTGTAAGTTATGTTCATGGCTTTATGTGCTTATGCAATGTGATATTGATAGCTTTTTGCACATTATATTTTAGAAAATGATCAATAAGAAATTATGTCAGTTATGTTCAGTCTCCTTTGGCTTTATGTGCTTATGCAATCTGAAGTCTAAGTGTTCTATAACACATTTATGAAACATTTTTCTACTATGTTTTTTCTAATAAATGTTCCACTTTTCTATTAAATTCTTCACTCTATAACTTTATGAGGGTGGAAGTAGAGAATTTATTAGAGAAAACATATATATAATAGGGTGGGGTGAGAGATTTATTAGAGAATATATATATAATATATATGTTTTCTCTAATAAATCCCTCCACCCCACTTTCTATATCACATTTATATATGTTTTCTTTAATAAATCCCCCCATCCTATATAACACATTTATATATGTTTTCTCTAATAAATCCTCCCATTCCCACCCTATATAAATAGTCCAGTCCAAGGATAGTGATGGAAAGTAGTTTTAGTAGATAAAAGGTTGGGAATAAAGGTTTCATAAATGTGTTATAATAGGGTGGGGTAGTCTAGTCCAAGGATAGTGATGGAAAGTAGTTTTAGTGGATAAAAGGTCGAGAATAAAGGTTTCATAAATGTGTTATAATAGGGTGGGGGTGGAGTTCGTGGGCTTTATTGGAGAAAACATATATATAATATCTATGTTTTCTCTAATAAATCCCTCCACCCCCACCCTATTATATATATGTTTTCTCTAATAAATCCTCTCACCCCCACCCGCACCCATGCCCTAGGAGAGACAGAAGCACCATCAATATGCACCATCAATATCCCATCAATATCACTCGTTGCGGAGCACCATGGAGGTGGAACCTACCACTATTAATAAAGAACCCATCCCTAATAGGATAGGAAGAGCTACCACCCCTACTAAGTGTAGATCAATGCATCCATGATATGTATAAAAGAACCCACCATTTTTTTGTGTAACTATCCGTAATATATATGTTTTCTCTAATAAATCCCCTCACCCCCACCCTATTATATATATATATGTTTTCTCTAATAAATCCCCTCACCCCACCCTCATATATGAGGGTACAAATAAGGAGATTTATTAGAGAAAACATACATCATATATGGGGGTGGGGGGATTTATTATATATATATGTGTTTTATGTAATAAATCCCCCACCCCACCAAATATATATGTTTTTTCTAATAAATCCCCCCACCTCCTATATAAGGTGGAGAAATTTATTAGAGAAAACATATATATAATATATATATCATATATATATATTATATATATATATATATATATATATATATATATATATATATATATATATATTCTCTAATAAATTTTCCCACCCCACCTTATACGTCATTTGTATTTTAATGCCTTTAAATGTGATTAGTTAAAGCAATAGTAATACTCTTTCCACAAAATTAAAACTTCTTTGAAATTTGAAATGTTTGATTTTATAATTTTCCACATCTATAGGTATACTATCAATCAATATAATATTTAATTATATTAAATATGTGTATTATGAGTAAGTGGTTGATTTTCTTAAAAGGTAATTTGTTTTTTATTCAATTCCTTGGTAAAGAAGAATGAAGAAAATATAATCAAAGGCTGAGATGACTTCTTTTATTAAAACCCTCACATGCCTAAGTTGAATATGGTAAAGATTATAAATTTTGTTCATCTATTTCTTTTTGACCAAAAAAAATATAATTTTTAATTATATTAAATATGTGTATTGGTTGATTTTCTTAAAAAGTAATTTGTTTTTTATTCAATTTCTTGGTAAACATGAATGAAGAAAATACAATCGAAGGATGAGATGACTTCCTTTATTAAACCCCTCACATGCCTAAGTTGAATATTGTAAAGACTATAATTTGTGTTCATTTGTTGTTTCTTTTTACTAAAGAAATATTGAAAAAATGTGTTCATCTATTTCTTTTTGACTAAAGAAATATTGAAATCTTCAATGAAAGGAGTTGTATTGAAATTTTCAATGAAAGAAATTTAGCTCGATCTGTGTAATATTTTATATAGTGTTATGAACCTTATTGCTAAAAAAAAAAAATAGTGGCAATACTTAATGGGAGGAAAAAACGAATTGAATTGAGGATAAATAATCATGGCCTTAAATATTTATTTGAACATAAAAACATAAATGGCACATAAATAAGATGGTTTGAATTTCTTTGTGTCATTTTGACATTAAACACATTATAAGAAAAAAAGGAGAATATGATTGTTGATGCACTAAAGGGAAGCATGGTTGTTGATGCACTCAACCAAAAGCTATATGCAATGCATGCTACAACAATTAGCATGTGTAAATCAAATTTGAAGAATAGAATTCTTAAAGTTCTTGTAAAATATGAACACTACCGTCAAGTAAAGGAAGGATTGTAGCCACAAAATGTACAACATAAATATGAAGAGTACAAGATAAAAGATGATGAAATCCTTATGGGTTTAAAAATGAAGTCTATGTTCATAATACTTGTCAATGAGGAAAGTTTTTGCACCAAGAGGCGCTCTACAACCTAGTATAGGGGAGAAGTTGTCACATTAGGGTGATGTTAAATTTCAAAGATTTCAATAATTTAAAAGTCGACTCAATTAAAGGCCCAGTTAAAAAAGTAGTCTCAATTAATAAAAACAAAAATTACATACGTTATCATATTTACTATTAATTTAATAAATTTATTATTACTTTAGCATTTACGGTTACTATTTGTATTTACTATTACTATTGTTTTTATTACTTTAGTATTTACTATTTACTTTAGTATATTTACTATTATTGTAGTATCTAGTATTTAGTATTACTACCAGCATAGATCTATCTTAACCCTAGATCTATCAAGAGAGCCGAGAGAGATCAAATCTCTTAAGGTGCAAATCTTTTCTTAAGTTTTGCACTAAAAAAGGGGTTTGCACCTAGAGAAATTTGATCCCTCTGGAGGCTTGATAGATCGGGGGTTAAGATGGATCTATGTTGGTATTGAATGAAATGCTATTGGTACTAAAAGACCATTGCAAAAGTGAGAAATAAATACTTTTGGTCAAGAATGAAAAGAGAGGTTATAAAGAACATATCAAGATGCATGGGTTGTAAAGAGCATATCAATATGCATGGAGTCTCAAGGACTAAAAGCTAAGCATGGACATGTAGTGGGTTTTTTATAACAATTGTTGTTCCCATAATGGAAATGGGAGGTGGTAATTGTTGTTCCTCGAGTTGTTCTTAGTGAGGAAACAATGCCAAGGCACCCTATTAAGGTTTGGAAAAGTCTCCCCAATTTAGGTCTCAAGTTGGATCTTAGGCCAGAGTGGGTAACCCTCAAATTGTCACAAATATTGTTGCTCAGAGTTTCCTTAGAACAACCCTTTCATACAAACACTAATTGATCCGAATTGATGAGAAGAATGAAATGAAAACACATATTTATAATATTAACACAGAGACACAGTGAATAACAACAACAATACAATAAAACTTGACTTCTATTAAATAAAAAATATGTTGAAATTGTAAAATGCAAACTAAAACAAGCTTGCTAGAATGGTGGCAACTTATCTTTGAGAAGAGATGGGACGGCTATGCTCATTCGCAAGAAGATGGGTACAATGAGGCTCTGAAGCCCTTTTTACAATAAACATGAATGTCAAAACCATAGACATCCAAAAACCTCATCCTAGGAGATGAAGCGTCAAAATTCATTTGGGCCTCGTTGGGGTAAGTTAGTACATCAACTTCCTGGGGTCATAACTTTTGCATACGATCTTCGTTTAGGGCACACGATAGCCCGTTGGAAAGGTATTGAAGAGGAGATTCATTTTGGGGGCTCAATCAAATAATTTCATTATTTTTGAGGTGCCTAATCGTGAAAAGTGTCATTTAGGCCCTCAAAATGGCCCCAAAAGTTTGGGAACCGAAAAAATTCTAAAATTAGTAAATTGCCAGAAAATTGTTTTCAGCCAGTTGGAATAGGTGGGTGGTCACCGATATTCTCCTATATCAATCCTCCCCCCTTAGGAATCAATGGTCTCCATTTCATTGAGTTCCCTCATCAGATGAGGAAATTTCTACCAAATTTGGCCCCAGGTGAGCCACTTGCCTTGGTGCAGGAGTTGCCTAGCTTTGGCAACCCGTTAAAGTCGGATCATCTGCTGGTGAGTGACCTTGAATTGTGTGTCCATGATATTATCAATGTATGCATGTTCCATGCAGACCACTTCTTATGGTGGTCATTCTGCAATTTTCCTTGTGTCTGCATGAACTACAATGGCTTATGATCAGTGTGGATGATTTTCTCCTTCCCAAGAATGTAATGCTTCCACTGGCGATAGGATTGCACAATGGAGTACATTTATTTGTCATAAGTAGGGTACTTATGGACAACATCTGATAATTTCTCACTATGATAGGCTGCAAGGTGGTCGTGTTGAGTGAGAACTGCACACACAACATAGTCTGAAGCATATTTCTTGATTTCAAAAGGTTGTTGTAGGTTAGGTAATGAAAGAATTAGGGTTGATTACAAGTGTTGCTTCATATCAACAAATGTTTGTTGTTGGGACGGGATCCACACAAATTTTTCCTTACCACCACCCCTAGTTACTTGGTTGAGGGCCCATACAATATGGGAGAATCCCAACATGAATCTACGATAGAAATTCGCAAGGCCTAAGAAGCTTCTAAGATCAGTGAGCGTGGTTGGGGATATCGAGTCACAAATGACTTCGATCTTGGTTGGATCCACATGCACACCATGCACATCAATAATGTAGCCTAGGTAGTGGACTATGTCCATGTCGAAGGAGCATTTTTCTAAGTTGGTATGAAGCTTGTGTTGCCACAAAGTGTGCAAAATCTGTTGAATGTGTTGCAAGTGTTCCACCCAAGTCTTGTTGTAGATGATGATGTCATCCAGATACACCACTACAAAATAATTGGTGAAAGGCCACAAGATATCATCCATCATACTCATGGAAGTTGTTGGGGCATTTTTCAAACCAAAGGGCATGACCAACCATTCAAAATGACCTTCTTTTGACTTGAAGGAAGTTTTCCATACATCTATCTTCTCTATTGGGACCTGATGGTAGCCAGACTTCATATCAATCTTACTGAAGCATTTTTCTCCCTTGAGTTGATCAAGGATATCGTCGATTCATGGAATCGAGTACTTGTTCCTGACTGTGATTTGATTTAGGGCTCGATAATCAATGCAAAGTTGTTAGGTCTCATCTTTCTTCTACACCAACACAATTAGGCTTCCACAAGGCAATGAGTTATATCATATGTGCCCCTTGTGGAGCAATTCTTGGATATGACACTTGATCTCCTATTTTTCTAACAAAGAGCGATGATAGACTGGTCCATTGGGTAGCGGTGCACCGGGGGTCAGATCGATGGAATTCTTGACCTGACAGTGCATAGGTACCCCAGTAGGTGAGGAGAGGATGTCTTTTTATTCTTCCATGAACTTATCCACTTGGTTCTACTGCGTGGAGAGGTCGGTCGCGAAGGCCATGGATGTGGCTACAATATTTCACTCACTCTGAGAGAGAATCATGAAGAAGACAAACTTCCCAGTCTGAGAGATGACCTTCCTACATTTCTTGGCAGAGATCAAGGAAATGACACTAGGTGGGACTACCTCGGGTATCCTGTAAAATTTCCTATTCAAAGTAATAATAACACTACGAGGCCTAGACTCATATACAACATGATGTTTCCATAAATAAGGTTGGCCCAAAAGAACATAACAAACTTCAAGGGTAGAAACATCACACACTAACTCATCTTTGAATGGCTTGATGTCGTACGATAGGCGACATTGTTGGTTTACGTGAAGATCACTCCCTTGACAGAGTGATTTGATGGTGTAGGGATGCAGGTGCAGCATTGTTGGTAGGGCCAACCACTTGAGGATATCTACTGAGATGGGGTTCTTCTAGCTACCACTATAAAAGATGAAGTGTGGCGAAGTGCCTTTCACCCACATCTGTGAATGAAAGAGGCTCTCACCTTCCTCTGGCTCATCAAGTTCATCGGGATGGATATTGGTGGTAGCAATGGTGGCACTAGGTTCCACGTTAATGATATATCTCCCCTTTTTTGGTTTGACTCAGAGTCGGAACCTACATTTGATTCAGATATTTTCACCTCTTCTAGCAATGACTACTTTGAGTGGCAATCAACAATGTTATTCCAGGGGATCTTATGGAAGTCGCAACACTTCCCGGTATTTTTCTTCATCTTTTCATTGTCCTTATTTGCTTGTAGATTATATTGGTTGTCCTGAGGCTATACATATTTGTTTTGTCCTTTGTTCTATGAGTTGGGGATGACCTTTCCCTGCTTCTATTGTGAAGGGTTCCTAGACCCAAACTTTTGCATCTTTTGTTTAAGCTTCTGCTCAATTTTGACGACATATCAATAGGCCACACCTACGAACGAGATGTCCAAAAAGTCCTTTTCTACCTAGATGTATCTTTGCAGACCATCGCGATACTTGAGCACTGGATGTTGCTCAGAATATTTGATACCCAGGTTGGTGCGCAAGGTATGGAAGATATTTTTGAACTCTGGCAGTGCTTGGTCCCTTTCCTATCGTAGTGTGGTCCATTTTGTATACATGTCGTCATAACTTCCAACAAGGTAGTATTTTTCCTTAATAGCATCCCTGAAGGATTCCCAGGTAAGTGCGACTGTAAATAATGAGGGTTCCTCTGTTTCCTTTTTCTCATAGAAAGTCTCCTACCAGTCTTTGACATGCGGAACGATTTTGAAGAGTGCAAAAGTAATCTTTTCTCTATTCAAAAAGTTATGGACAGAAAATACCGTTCTAGTAGATTCAACCATTTTTCTACAACATATGCGTCTATATGACCTTAAAATATAGGAATATCAAATTTGATATGTACGTTGAAGGGGACAACGCCTCCTCTTGAGGTAGGCAATCCTTGAAGGTTTTGTGCAAAGTTTTCCATCATCTCGTTCCTATGTCGCTTAAGGGCTTCCTCGAGTAACATTTTGAAAGGATATCATGTCCCATAGTCTTTATTTCCACCCGCCATGGAATTTTTCTTGGGTGTGAGAGATCAGTTGTCCTCAAGAGAAACAAGCTCAAGACCCAACTCTCTATACCCTGAGCTCATCAGGGACACGCACTAAAAATGAAAAGGAGCAGACCGCTCTAATGCCACTGATCTAGATTTATGAGTGAAACAAAATGAAAACATAGATTTATAATATTAACACAGGGACACGGGGAATAATAATAGAGATACAGTAAAACTTGACTTCTATTAAATAAGAAATATATTGAAACTGTAAAATGTGGACTGAAACAAGCTTTCTAGAATGGTGGCAACTTATCTCTGAGAAGAGATGTGACGACTACACTTATTCGCAAGAAGATGAGTACAATGAGGCTCTGAAAACCTTTTTAAAATAAACATGATTTCCAAAACCCTAGACATCCAAAAACCTAATCGTAGGAGATGAAGTGTCAAAAGTCATGTGGGCTCTGTTGGCGTAAGTTGGTACATTAACTTCCCAGGGTCGTAACTTTTGCGTACAATCTCCATTTTAGGCGCACGATAACCCATTGGAAAGTTCTATTTGAGGACTACACATTATGCCATCAAACTCTAACTTTGTATATAGTTTGACTATGGAAAGCCCTAAAAACATTGTTTATAGCCTCAAAATGACCCCGAAAATTCAAGATCCGAAAACTAGGAAAAAAACTACCAAAATGAAAATTGAAACTACCAAGATGAAATATGTAAGTGATCCAGCTAGAATAAGTGGGTGGCCATCGATATCCACCTGTATCAGTAGAACGGTCAGGGTTCCTATTCCTGTAGGTGTAAACTTATATACAGATCAATGTCCCAAGACATAGGAAGAGGAAGAGGACATGTCCTGTGTTCCATATGCTAGTGCGGTTGGAAGTTTGATGTATACAATGGTCTGTGCTAGACCAGACATTGCACATGCAATGAGACTTTTGAGTAGGTATATGTCAAAACCAGGGAAATATCATTGGGCAATAGCAAAGAGGGTTTTCAGGTATATGCATGGCATTACTAGTTATGGATTGTGCTACCAAGGAAGAACATTATTGGATAGAGTGTTGGACATACATGGGTTCGTGTTGGACACACCTACCACACTTAGAGGGGGGGGGGTGAATGAGTGTGGGGTTCTTTTTCCCAAAACTTCCCTCTTGCACAAAAACTCATCAATTAGCATTCAACATTTATTCATTACCCATTGTTGTCATTTATAACCAGTT
>ML785996.1:170369-181338 GCA_009831015.1 Picea engelmannii | reverse complement strand
AGTGAGAGGTCGGCCCTGCCAGTGAAGACCTTTCACACGTGCCAGTCTTGTATATATAGGGAGGCTAGCGCCTCACTTTAACACACAACTCACTTGCTCATTTTCTTAAGAGGCAAGCTGCAATTACCAGTTGGAGAGAGGAGGAGAAGAGTGACGCAGCTTTTGGAGAGGACTATCTGTATTGGTTTGAGTTATCTCTTGAACATTGTATTGGCAATTTATGATCAGGAAGTTTTTGCTGGGTTTTCTTCCCCTAGAGGGTTTCCCAGGATAAATGTTGTGTCTCTTGTGAATGCGTATTTCTCAGTGATCTTGTTCTTATGTTGCTCTTATCTATTGAAATGCAAAGAACTATAATAATGGCATAAACATTAACACTCTGATACCATTGATTCAGACTATTTTGAGAACGGCATGAAGACAAAAATATAACCGAGATATTACAATGAAATAAACAAAATATAGAAGAGAACACAGAAATATAGTGAAACCCAACTTCTATTACTGAATAATATAGAAAAACATTATAGAACACAAAATGGAAAAATGGTGTATCTTATCTCTAAAAGAAAAGAGATGTTGGTTATGTTTCATTCACAACAAGATTTACGTCACACTCCATTGCATGCTTAAAGGGCCTCCTTCACCTCAATTATATATGAGAGAGTGAGGGGAGAACAATTCCCATAATCCATGTGGGATAAATTGGACTAAGTTTATAAAATTTCATAGGCATGTAAAACACTAGGACTTCCCAAGCGATCACCCATCCCAGTACTACTCTAGCCTGAGGACGCTTAACTACGGAGTTATAATGGGATTCAGTGCATTAACGCTATGTTGTAGGCATGTACATAAGACCACTAGGAAATCATTACATGATGTCTATAATTAAAAAATGAATATGGCATTACATTCCATTCCCCATCAAAATGGTCAATATCATGGTTTATCAAAACCACAGGCTCAAAATGGTGATTCAGTGGAAAAGGTGGATGGCTACCAAGATCCATATGGATCAAAATCAAAGCAGCAATTGAAGTAAATAAAAAAGAAGAGGAGGCTATGAAACAACAACTAGTAGCAAAATAGAATTTAGAAAAGAATTTTAACCAAGAGTAAATTAGAGAATGTATTATCATCGAAGAATCCACCTATAGTTGATCTAGTAGATGATGTTGTTGATATTGAGCTAACAACATATAACAAAAGAAAGTGATATGTTGTTAAACAAATACAGAGAAAGAGAAAGATAAATCTTGATAACGTTATGATTTATACAACAAAAGTTGAAGTTCTGGATGCTAAGAAAACAAAGTTAGCTTAGTAATAACTCATGCTATTTTAGATAATTCTCTATCAAAAGAAAAGGATGTACTGAGGTATGAAAACAAGATAACACTACTAGAAAACCAAGTCAAATATTGCAAATCAACTCAAGGAATTGTGATAGTATTCATTGAACATGCTATTGAAGGAGATGAAAGGAAGGAAAAGATTAAGAGAGATTTCTACAAAAAATAAACCTTCGAACTGCAAGAGTTAAGCATTAAGTTGTCGATTTTATATAAAGAAACTCAAACTTGGTGAGTCACATAGGAAAGAAGATAGTGCCAATTCAATTCGTAAGGGAAATGCAAAAAGTGGTTAGAATAGATTCTCCCAATATTCAATTTTTGGAAAAGGAAGACAAGTTTGAAATTGAGCAAGGACTCATTTATTGAGATGAGGTATCCAAAAGGCACATAGGCATTTAGAAAATGAGTGTAAATCATGCTTAAAAATATGAGACTATGTTGAAGATATCATAAAAGAGTGTCAACTTCCATCCTGGGAACCGCCAAAGGATTTTCTCCCAATGCCTCAAGTGATGTTTAACCAAAACAAAATGCTTCAACAAAGAAGAATTGATATTCAAAGTGTTTCTTATATGAACAAAAGTCACATGAAGAACATTTTACCCACAAAAAAACTAAAGATGTGGTTTCCATTCAATTATCTTTTCTTAAAATAGATAAATACATAAGAAGGTTTTCTAAACAATTATCTATTTTACAGGCTCCACTTACCCAACATGTTTTCCCCTCGGGTCAAACCATGTAATAAGATTATTTGTACAATGTAATAAATTTATTTGTACAATAATAAGCTTATTTGTACAGTGTAATAAGCTTATTTGTACAATGGAAAGGATTTGACCACCCCCTTGGGTCAAACCATGTAATAAGCTTATTTGTACAATGGAAAAAATTTGACCATGATAAATCCACGAGTCCATTAAGTAGATAGGGTTTCTTAAAATACGAAGTTAGTTATTACAATTAACTATCATAATGTATAAAAGCAATTAACTATCATAACTTTTTTCCCAAAGAAAATTTCTCATTATATTGAAAACATAATTGTATATCTCAGCTGACCCTCTTCCAAGACAGGACCATAATAAGTTTT
Source organism: Picea engelmannii (assembly GCA_009831015.1). Taxonomy (NCBI): domain Eukaryota; kingdom Viridiplantae; phylum Streptophyta; class Pinopsida; order Pinales; family Pinaceae; genus Picea; species Picea engelmannii. The sequence goes on along the minus strand of ML785996.1, from coordinate 178,887 downwards.
GTGAGATACTAACAATCCTTCCATTGAAGGTTGAATCATCAGCCGAGAAAACTTTGAGATTACAAAAAGGGGAATGCCCAAAAGGCTCCCTTCAAAACACCACCACTATGTGACATTCTCTTATCGCATGGGAATACAGCTCTATGCTATACTAGGAAAGCACTAAAATATTGTAAAACATCTAGTAGGGCCTTTATTTCCTTCTTCCCATTGTGCGAAAAATATTTTACCACACTGATCCTTGAGCGCTTTCGTTGATAGTTCATCATCCTCCAAGTTGAATTGTCGGTAGGTATGGATAAAAGTGATTGCTCCAAAAAGTGTGCTAAAGTCTCTTATCTTTTTCTTCCATCCATCTTGATCCATATTATTTTGAGAACGATATGAAGACATAAATATAACCGAGATATAACAATGAAATACACAAAAATACAGAAGAGAACACAAAAATACAGTTAAACCCAACTTCTATTACTGAATAAGATAGAAAAACATCGTAGAACACAAACTGGCAGAATGGGGTAGCCTATCTCTGAAAGAAAAGAGATGTTGTCTATGCTTCATTCGCAACAAGTTTTACATCACACTCCATTGCATCCTTAAAGGGCCTACTTCACCTCAATTATATGTGAGAGAGAGAGGAGAACAATTCCCATGATGCATGTGGGATAAATTGGACTAAATTTATAAAATTCCATAGGCATGTAAAACACAATGACTTCCTAGGCGATCACCCATCCCAGTACTACACTAGCTTGAGCACGCTTAACTGCGGAGTTCTAACGAGATCTTATGAATTAACATTATGCTGTAGGCATGTACATAAGACCACTAGGAAATCATTACATGATGTTTGTAATTAACAAATGAAGATGACATTACATTCCATTCTCCGTCAAAAGGGTGAATATCATGGTTTATCAAAACCACGGGCTCAAAATGGTGATTCAATGGAAAAGGTGGATGGCCACCGAGATCCGTCTGGATCATATGGCGATTCAGTGGGAAAAGGTGGATGACCACCGAGATCCATCTGGATCATTTCTCCCTCCTTAGGAAGCAATAGTCCCCATTGCGTCAAGTTCCCATGGGAGATGGGGAGACTTTTTCTAAATCTGAATCTTGGTGTGTTTCTTACCTTGTTGAAGAATTTGTCATGTTTAGCTTGTTGAAGGTTGTCATGAACCTGTTTCTGGAAGGGTTAGATCTGTTCAACCAATATAGTTGCATGATCTACCTAAGTGTGGGAGGACTCTGTCGGTGAACATGCAACAAGAAGAGTATGAAGGGTTATGTTATAACCTTGCTTGACTGGGAAGTGTGGAGGCACCCCCATAGGTGCAACAAAAACATCTTGGGACTCTTCTACAATCTTATCGATCTACTTCTACTGGATAGAAATGTCTTGGGTTGAGGCTGCAATGGTTGCAGTGTCCTTCTGTTCACCTTCTGTTCAGATTGTGAAGAGGCTAAAATTTTCAGTATGAGAGATTACTTTGTGGCATTTTTTTGGTCGGACAAAAGTCAGAACTACCTAAGGTATTCTGTATAGATGACCCCCCAGAGTAACAATCACGTTACGAGGTTGAGACTCATATATAGCATGATGAATCCACATATATGGCTGGCCTAATATAACATCATAGACTTTGAGTGTGGCAACATCACACAATACCTGATCTTTAAAGGGATTGATGTTGTAGGACAGGCGACACTATTGGCTGACATGAAGATCTTGACCTTGACGAAGCCACCTAATGTTGTATGGTTCCAGGTGTGGGTTTTTTGGCAAATCCAATTGCTTGACAACATCTGCTGAGATGATGTTCTTTTGGCTTCCGCTATCAACAACAAAGTGCAGTGGGGTCCCCTTTACCCATATTTGTGAATGGAAGAGTGCCTCCCTTTCCTCGGGACACTCTTCTGGTTGGATTGTTGTAGTTGCGACACTAGAAATGGGTTATGCATCAATGATCTGTCTCCATTTATTATTTTCTGAATCAGGCTCCAAGTCAAGGTTCGACTCTTTCTCTTTGAGCTCGGCCACCAATGACTGTATTCAACGACATTGATCAGTGTTGTGCCAAGGGTTGTTGTGGAACTCACACCACTTTTCGATGTCTTTATTAGACTTCATGTTACCCTTCTTTGCCTGCATCTAGGACTAGATCTCTTGAGGTTGGCCTTCCTTGCTCTATCCATGCTTCTCCCACTTACTTTGTTGCTTGAATTTCTGCTCAATTTTGACTGCATATCGAAAAGCAGCTCCCAGTGAGGAGATATCCAAGAAATCCATCTCTGTTTGGATGTACCTGTGTAGACCACTACGGTACTTTAAAACCATGTGTCGCTCGGAGTCTTTGATACCCAACTTTGAGCACAAGGTATGAAATATTTTGGTGTACTCCACCGTCTGGTCTCTTTTTTGACGCAGAGTTGTCCATCTGATGTATTGATCATCATAGTTTACAATAGGGTATAACTCCTCCTTTAGGGCATCTACAAAGCCTGCCCAAGTGGGTTCTCTCCCAAATAGTGTAGATTCATCAGTGGTGTACCTCTCCCAGTAACCTTCCCACCAAGCTCTGAGATGGGGAAGGGATTTAAGGAGCACGAAGGTGATCTTTTTATTGTCGAAATTTTTTTGGACAGAGTAATAACTTTCTAGCAGATTCAACCATTTTTCTAGAGAATCTACATATATTTGGCCTTCAAATAAGGGGATATCAAAATTGACTTGTACCTTGAAGGGCATCGTAGTTGCGAAATGGTTGTTTGTCGAAGATGCCTTAGTTGATACCATTGGTAGTCTTTGAAGGATTTGAGCGAAGTTGTCCATCATCTTGTTCCTTTGTCACACGAGGGATTCCTCGAGCAACGTCTTGAAAGGATCTCCTGATCCGTCATCTCTCTTTTCATCCGCCATGGGAGGTCGCTTGGGCTAGCGAGAGTGATTGTCCTCAAGCAAAACTAGTTCGAGACCCAAATATCTATACCTTGACCTCGTCGGGGACTTGCTATGAGAAATGACAAGGAGAAGACTACTCTGATACCACTGATCCAAATTATTATGAAGACAGAAATATACCCAAGATATAACAATGAAATACACAAAAATATAGAAAATAAAACATAAATACAGTGAAACCCAACTTCTATTATCGAATAAGATAGAAAAACATCGTAGAACACAAATTGGTAGAATGGGGTAGCCTATCTCTGAAAGAAAAGAGATGTTGGCTATGCTTCATTCGCAACAAGCTTTACATCACACTCCATTGCATCCTTAAAGGGCCTCCTTCACCTCAATTATATATGAGAGAGTGAGAGGAGAACAATTCCCATGATGCATGTGGGATAAACTGGACTAAGTTTATAAAGTGACATAGGCATGTAAAACACTAGGACTTCCCAGGCAGTCACCCATCCCAATACTACTCTATCCTGAGCAAGCTTAACTACGGAGTTCTAATGAGATCTAATGCATTAACGCTATGTTGTAGGAATGTACATAAGACCACTAGGAAATCATTACATGATGCTTGTAATTAACAAATGAAGATGACATTACATTCCATTCCCCATCAAAAGGGTGAATATCTTGGTTTATCAAAACCATAGGCTCAAAATGGTGATTCAATGGAAAAGGTGGATGGCCACCGAGATCCGTCTAGATCATATGGTGATTTAGTGGGAAAAGGTGGATGGCCACCGAGATCCATCTGGATCACATCTAAAGCGATGATCTGAAGTCTTCCATTGTCATTGAACCAATCTATAATGATTTTTGAATCTCCAATAATCTGCAATTCTGAGAGATGTAATCTTGAAGCAAGTAACAATGTTTCTCAAACACCAAGTAACTCAACCCTATTGTTTGAGCCAGGTCCAGAATTGAAAGTCCACTTATACACTGTGGACTCACTAATCTTAATTATCCCGCCTACCCCACTTTGTAATCCATCTGAAGAAGAAGCTCCATCAAACCATCCCACCAGAAACCTCACCAGAAGAGGACGTTGGACCCTACACTTTGTATACCCAATCCGAGAATCTGCATGATTTTTAAAAACCCCAAGCTCTTATAAACCACTGTAGTGATGGAAAGTGTCCTATTTTAAAAAATTGCCTTATTGCGTTCTGTCCATATATGCAAACAAATGATAGCTGGAAGAGTAGTCAAAGAAGGTGTCTGAGAAAACCAGTTGTCATAGCAGTCTTCTACAGAAATTCCATCTCAACTCAATTTCTGCTTTAAAACATCAGATATAAGTTGCCACACTTGTGTTGTGTAATAGCAATGGATGAATAAATGGTTAAATGTCTCAGGGCCTCTAGTACAAACGATACAATAACTTGGGCCTTTCCACCCCTTAGTCACTAAATTTTCCCAGGTAAGTATCTTGTTTTCCAAAGTGAGCCAAGTGAAAAGTTTGAGTTTCATGGCTACTTTCCATTTCCACATAGATTTCCTCTAGCACCCTATAGTATGTTGCCAATTGATCTCCGCTACAACTTTGTAGACATTTTTTACTGATAGAATCCCTGATTTATCACCACCCACACATTTGAGTTAATCCTCCATGTCATGTAGGTGAATACCAACACTTGATAAAACACTACAAAAGTTGTCCCATTCCTTAGCTAGAACTCCCGAGAGTCCAATTTCAATACTATCTTTCCAGTATGAGTCTAAATAAGCTAGCCCAGCTGCACTGCATGCCTCATATAAGAAGGTGATATATCTCTACTTTAAAGCACTTAGAATTTATGGCAATAATAGGGAATGCCTTCCCAGACCAAGAAGCATGTCCCTTCCTAACATGATCGCCTGACCAGAGCCCGGGCCTTAGCTTAGCCAGTGGACAATAAGAGGAAGGGATTTGAGAAGACTTTTCCAGGTATGTGATGTCGACGCCAGGGTGAAAGAAGTTGTTCTGAACCAAGTGGCCACCGAGACATAAGGAAAATACTTGTCCTTAATAACTTTGTGCCAAATGCCTGTCTTCGTCAAAACTCTCCACAGTGTATTCGCCTCCAATGCTTTGTTGAAGAGAAAAAGATTTCTCAGGCCCCAACCCCCAAATTTATAAGTTTAGCTATCGCCTCCCATCTGCAAAGCTGCATTCGTTTTCTATCACTGCAGCCATACCATAAAAAGGAGTAAATTAGCCGACGAATCTTAAATAAAACCAAATATGGGACTGCTACCAAAGTCATCTAGTAGATCGATTGGCTTTCCAATACTGATTTTATAAGGACAAATCTCACTACAAGTGTAAGTCATCTATTGCACTAGTGATCAATCCTCCTCTCGAACTTATTAATGATCCTCCTCCAGTCTTTTATTTTGTAGCTCGAGGGTTTTAGAAAGCATCCCAAATAATGAAAACCGGAATTTAGATTGATGAAATTAAACGGGAAATTTTCCTTGAAAATATCCAAACTATCACCTTCTATGCTTGAATAATGGAAGGTTGACTTTGATGAAATTATCTCTAAACCCGAAGCTCTAACAAATCTTGACAAAAGGCTAACAATCTCTTGCCATTCCTGGATATTGGCTCTCGTCATAATCAACACATCATCTACAAATAAAAGGTGAAGAATTTTGACAATTATAGCAACCTTCACACCCATCAGTTTCCCTTCCTCCTTACCTTTTTTTGAGAAATATACTGAGGCCTTCCATCACAAGGATAAATAATAGAAGAGAAAGTGGGCATCCTTGCCTGATCCCTCTGCCTAGTTGGAAAAAAGTTGAAGGCTCGCCATTAATCAAAACTGCATAGGTAACACTTAAAACATAGCTCATAACCTAGTTGGTTACCAGCATACCGAAACTCGATTAAACCAAGATCATTCTCAAGAAATCCCAATTGATGAAATCATATGCCTTCTTTAAGTCGAGTTTTAATATTAAGGCCTTTAAATTATTTTTTTTGATACTATGGATGCATTCCTGAGCCGTCCCTATGGCATCCATTATTTGTCTCTCCTACAAAAAGCCCAACTGTTCTCCAGACAAAGATCAAGATGGAATAGGTTTTATCCTATTTGCCAAAATATTTGCTATAATTTTATAACATAGATTACATAGAGATATAGGTTGGAAATCACCAAAATTCAATGGTTTATTTTCTTTTGGAATTAAAAGCAGAAAGGTCGAGTTTAGAGCTTTGATAACCTCTCCCCTACTCGTTGATTCCTCAACCATCCCAAGTAAATCTTCCCCAACCAGCTCATAATAATGAAGGAAGAACTCAACAGTCCAACCATCAAGGTCCAGTCCAGCCATCAAGAACTCCAGACTCTAGAAGCAAGGGGAGGTTAAGGGTGGGCTTTGGATAGTAAGTCGGTTGACAAGACACCTTGCCACCCGGTTCCCCAATGTGCGCATCTGCCGAGGCGAAAAGCCCGACACAGTTCCAGAGTACTTCATCATCTGCACTCATAAGTGCAGTGACTTCAACCTCCATCACCAGTGAGGTCTCTCCCCCTAACACTCTGCCACCTAAGAGCTTCTAACCACTAAAATAAATGTTAAATGCAGAGAAGGCTAAATAAAACGATTTCTTGTCTTTAGCTCAGTGGTCGGGACCTGGCCCTACCTGTGTACCTGACCAGTTGTCCATAACTCTCACCTACCAGTTCATAAGCTTATATTAACTACCATTAAAGGCCTAAACCGAGATGCAAAAGCTCTCCTCTCAAAGTATAACACCTAATCAAAAGGTTCCTCTATCCCCTGTCTTCACCCAGTAGCCTCTTGCCATTAGAGAACCAGAGGGTTACAGATGTTAAACATTTCATGATACAAAGATGTTACAATTCAAACTAACTCTCATAATGTATCACCTTTCAAATCATTTTATTTTTAAAAATAATATAGAAAACATCAATTTTTTTCAAAAATCTCTTAATTAAATATATAATATTTTTATAATATATATATTGAAATTTTGAGTGGGCCTAATGGTTAAAAACATGTGTTTTCTCTTAAGTGGGCGGAGGGAGATCCCACAAACAAGAGAGTCTCATAAACCAATTTAAAAAAAATAAAAATAGATTATTATTATATTGATTTTTTATTTTTTTAATAAAAAAATATTTATTTATAGAGTAAAAAAAGAAAACAACTTACCTCATAAATATGTATACATTAAATTGAGAGTAACCAAATCATGGATATTCATAAAAGATAAGAATTCTAAAATAAAATATTTTTGGAGGTGTTTTACAATTTAATATGGAGGAAAGGTTCTCACATAAGTAATAAAAATAATAATAAAATAATACTTTACAATAAAAAAAAAAAAAAATAATACTTTACAATAAAAAATTATAAAAATACAATTGGATTTTATAATAAATTAGTTTAAATTTATTCTTCAAATTGCAAATTTATTTAAGAAAGCAAAATTTAAGGAAAAGTTTGCATTTCAAGAAATTTAATCTTTCTTCACATTACAGAAAAAATTTACATCTGAAAAAATTTATACCCTAAAAGTTTAATAAATTTAGAGTTAATCTAAATCTAAGCTTGTAGATATTTTTATAGATACAAAAAATAAACACAAAACCATATTTAAATTTAAACTATTAAAATATAACCAAAAAAATAATATTAAAAACAAAAAACTATTATTTACATATCTAAATATAAACTTGTAGATATTTTTATAGATACAAAAAATAAATACAAAACCATACTTAAATTTAAACTATTAAACTATAACCAAAAAATAATATTAAAAATAAAAAACTATTATTTACATATCTAAATCTAAACTTGTAGATTTTTTATAAATAAAAAAATAAATACAAAACCATACTTAAATTTAAACTAACCAAAAAATAATATTAAAAATAAAAAACTATTATTTACATTTAACAATTTTTTTATCGTAATAATTTCTGGTACTCTTAAAAAGGAGTACCAGAGAATTAGGGAGAAAAATAATTGCATATGCATTTGATCAGTTGAGTAAGTTAATTCTAGGAGTAATCTTTTTTCCTGAGTTTTTTTTTTTTTCTAAATAAAAATGGGTTTGAATTGGGTAAAATTTTTAAGAGTAGTTAGAATTTCGCATTGATCAATGTTCTATGCTTTTAGAATTTAAACCAATTCAAATGCTCAAAAAATCAATCAAAATTCTGCATTAACAAACCGTTAAAAAAACTCTGCCCAAAAATAACTCCCCAGTTAGCCCACTCCTTTGACCAGCGTGTCCCTCGTCTCTTTCGTGTCTGTCACTTCCACCTAACCACATGCTGTACTGTAACTGATCACGAGCTACCTAACCCCGAAACATTAATTCGGCCATACCGACCCCGAAACATTAATTATGGAATGCTACTTGCAGCGTCATTTTTCATGGGTCTCCGTTCACACACCATAAACAGAGCCTCTCACACGCTATAAAAGGAAGCAGGTATCTGCTCTTCTTTACCATTCAGTCCGTATTCAATAGTTTCGCAGGTTTGAACTTTTCTGTGCGCAAGAAAGACGAGAGAG
>ML785996.1:103039-117699 GCA_009831015.1 Picea engelmannii | reverse complement strand
TATAGTACAATTAGGTCCCTTTATGTAACTTTAGGTGACCATAAAGTATTTCACAATTATGTATTTAGTTCAACTATATCCATAACTATCTAACAGTTTGTCCTTAAATCTTTCAAGTGATCCAACTATATGTAACATAACATTTGCACAGTTCATATGTTATATAATATAACATTATCCAATTTGTGATCAGATAAGAGTGCACCATTTAGTAAAGCAAGATTTCTTATGTGTCAAGAGTAAAGGCATAACAAGTTTTTGTACACCTCTTACTAAAGATTTCTTATGTTATTAGTGGGTGTGTGAGGTTATGAAGATTACACTCTTTGTTTTGGCAATTCTAATGCATTTCATTATATGTGGTCTTTGTGGATCCAACCATAAGGAATTTTTAAGAGATCTTAAAGAAATGTTCTATTACATTTTTTTAGTGGATCCAACCATAGGGAACTTTTAATGAATCTTAAATAAATGTTATAAGGAATATATATGTGGTCTTAGTGGATTGAACCATGTTCAAAGAATATGCACATGCTATTGAGTTAATTTTGGGTAGTTATCCACTCAATGTAGAAATCCCTTAGTTTATAGTACAATTAGGTCCCTTTATGTAACTTTAGGTGACCATAAAGTATTTCACAGTTATGTATTTAGTTCAACCATATCCACAACTATCCAACAATTTGTCCTTAAATATCTCAAGTGATCCAACTATATATAATATAACATTTGCACAGTTCATATGTAATATAATATAACATTATCCAATCTGTGATTAGATAAGAGTGCACCACTTAGTAAAGCAAGATTTCTTATGTGCCAAGATTAAAGGCATAACAAGTTGTTGTGCACCACTTAGATTTCTTATGTTATTAGTGGGTGTGTGAGGTTATGAAGATTAAACTCTTTGTTTTGGGGATTCTAATGCATTGCACTATATGTGGTCTTTGTGGATCCAACCATAGAGAATTTTTAAGGGATCTTAAAGAAATGTTCTAATACATTTTTTTAGTGGATCCAACCATAGGGAACTTTTAATGAATCTTAAAGAAATGTTATAAGGAATATATATGTGGTCTTAGTGGATTGAACCATGTTTAAAGAATATGCACATGTTATTGAGTTAATTTTGGGTAGTTATCCACTCAATGTAGAAATCCCTTAGTTTATAGTAGAATTAGGTCCCTTTATGTAACTTTAGGTGTTTTTTCTGAATTGATTTCCCTTGGCGAACACAACTTCTGATTTCAATGACTTCTTTGTGTGGGTTTTATTGATTATTATGAAAAGATTGTGGTTTTGACTTCTGTCCCTTATCCTTTTAGTCATCAGTCCTTGCCTGAGCAGTCGGTCAGGAGCCAAATCGACGGTCGTCACTTCGGTGTTTATGGACCTATAGATTCAAATGCCCTTCTTTTCTGTGCATGGATGATGAGTGAAGAATAAGAATTTTCCCTGTTGTCTATCCCTTACTTATCTTTTAGTTGATTGATTCATGGTTGAATGTTTAGTCTTTGCGTCTTCTTCTTTGATGTGTATTGTAAATGATAAACCTCTGAGTTGAATGACAGTCCCTTGGCGAACCCAACTTCTGATTTCAATGACTTCTATGTGTGGGTTTTATTGATTATTATGAAAATATTGTGGTTTTATCTTCTGTCACTTATCCCTTTAGTCATCAGTCTGTGCCTAAGTAGTCGGCCAGGAGCCGAATTGACAGTCGTCACTTCAGTTTTTAAAGACCTATAGATTCGAATGCCTTGTTTTTCTGTGCATGGATGATGAGTGAAGGATAAGAATTTGTCATGCTGTCTATGGACCCCTTACTTATCTTTGAGTTGATTGATTCATGGTTGAATGTCTAGTCTTTACGTCTTCTTCTTTGATATGCATTTTGAATGATAAACCTCTGAGTTGAATGGCAGTCCCTTGGCGAACCCAAATTCTGATTTCAATGACTTCTATGTGTGGGTTTTATTGATTATTATGAAAAGATTGTGGTTTTATCTTCTGTCACGTATCCCTTTAGTCATCAGTCCATGCCTAAGCAGTCGCCTAGGAGACGAATCGACGGTCATCACTTCGGTGTTTAAAGACCTATAGATTCAAATGCCCTGCTTTTCTGTGTATGGATGATGAGTGAAGGATAAGAATTTGCCATGCTGTATATGGACCCCTTACTTATCTTTGAGTTGATTGATTCATGGCTGAATGTCTAGTCTTTGTGCCTTCAAATGAGTGAGTACCTCTACGACTTGATTGATTAAAAATTTGATTTATCTCGGCGTTTTTAATTGCTTGAACTTGTGTACATCTCTGCATTTTTATTGAAAAACTCTGCATTGTGGATAGATATTGAGGAGATATGTCGACACAGGATTCTCAAAACATTCCTCGCAAATGCTCTAGGTTTTCCCAATAAGGAAGAACAAGAACTCCTTCTTCGACTGAGACTTCGAGTGAGCAACAATAATCTCGTTAGAGGAGATTTTCAAACAAGTCTGTGAATAGATCAACTACAGAACCTGCTCAAGCCAATGATATGGATGCAACCTTCTTATATAGGTTGTGCATCGATACTCCTACACCTAAGAATGTAGGGAATACCTCTGGACAAGAGAATATTTCTGGTAATTTTCTTTGATTTTGTTTATTTTTGTTGTATTTTTTTGTATTTATATTTATGTGAGGTTAAATATGGAAGTTACTTTCAAATGTGTGTGTAGACAATCAATTTAGAGCAAGGGACGACAATGAAAGAGAGAGTGGTTGTCACAAAGATTCAAATGTCGGTGCAGAGGGTGAAGGTGGATTTAGGAGGCCGCGTTATAAAAAAACAGAAGATTACATGCTTACGTCCACCTATCGTTTAGATGTTGGTGATGAACTTCCCTGGGAAGGTAATACTGAAACAATGACGCTTGAGCGATGCTCAGGTGTTAAAAAGAGGTTGGAAAATGATTTGGTGGTCTTGGAACTCCCTCAAGAGAGCAAGCAAAGCTTGCAAATTGTTTTGCATTCATTGGAAAACTTTATGGATGCATATCAGAAGATGGGGCCAACTACTGATAGTTTTGTCGATCTAATGAGGTGGAGAAAGTAAGAGGTGATGAATCCTGATAAATGGGAGGCAACAAAAAATAGAGTTTCAAAAGATGTCATTTCCATTTTCAATTTCAAAGAGGGCTCAAAGCAGAAGATATTTAAGGTGCTATCTTTTAAGCACCCTAACTTTGCAGGACGTCTGTATAACATATTTTTGGTGGAATACGAGAAATTGTCATGGAACGATGAGTTTCCACACTATTTTGCAAGACATTTTTTTGCAGATTTTTTCTTGCACATGCACCCTGATTATACTAGTCTACCGTCCAAATATTATGGGACTAGTAAATGACGTACATACGATCACAAAGGGGCATATCGAAGTGCGACATTGTCGAGGCCTCCACAACCTTTAGTACCTCACCCAATAGGGGCATTTGCTTCACTTTCAGAGTTCCAGGCTACATCCAAAGTTGGCAAAGAGGCCAGGACTGCAATTGGAAAAAAATTGGAAGCTGTTTTTTATGGTGTTGATGTTGGCATGAAGCGTCAGCGAGCGAAAGCCAATTCCAGAGCCACATTTGTTGATAAAACAGATGCAGAGTTAGATACAATGTCAGCATAAGATGTTTTGGAGGATGCAAAATCTTGTCGGGATGGTTGGAAGAAGGTCATTCAGAATGATGACCCGAACCGCAGATTGGTATGCGTTCTATTTATAAAATTTTTGATGCATTTTATGATAGTTTACTTCTAGTTCTAGATTTAGATATCATTGTCTCTATAGAAATAATCGAGTTATTTTTGTCATTAATTGTAGTTTGGAGATATGTTAAACGAATCTCTAGTAGGTAGGGGACTTGATTCGACAAGTTTAAATTTGGATGGGTTGAATCAGGTATATGTTTCTAATAGTTGTTCAATCTCCACTCTTTTGAATAAGAGATCAACAACATTTATAATTTTGTATAATTGTGAACACATTGAATCCTAGATTTAGTTCTTAGTTGTGTTGTTCACAGATCCCTATTCCATCTCTTACTACTTGGGCAGGCTTGTCTCAATTCTCATTGGGAGAATTTGAAGAGGGTGAGAGTTCATAGGTATCATTTAATGTATTAAAATCATTTAAATTTAATGTGTTATAATCATTTAAATATAATTTTTCAATTTTTCAAATTTGAAATGTGTTATATAGGCTAATGTGGAGAAGAGAGTAGATGAGAGTGTGCTCGGAAGAGAGATTGAGATTGAGAAAGAAGAGGAAGCATCCAGATTAGGGAAGGATGTGTTCATTCAGGATGATTCATAAATGTGTGTTCTTGACTTTTATCAAATTTTTAGTTTAGTCTTTTCTATTCAACGCTTTAATCAATTATTTTGAAATATATAGAACCACTAGATAAGTTTATTGTTGTCTTAAATGGTGTACATTCAAACTTATTTAAGGTTATATTATGATGAAGACCTAATTTTGAACTTGAACATGTTTGGATATTTGAGAACAGACTCCATCCCACATCAGAAAAGAGAAGGTTTCTAAATTTTCCTCGATTGCATTCCTTGTTTTCTTGTCCAAGAATGGTGTAGTATGGACAAATTTGTGTTTTCTACATACAATGAAGTGAATTCCTTCTTGCCAGGGTATTGTCAAACTCTTAACAAAATTGGTTACTAATCACAAAAATCAACATTCAATTAGATTTACAAATAAGCTCACACATATTGTATATGTGAGCTAGCTCATATAATTTCAAAGAGAATTTCATTATATATAATATGAATACATCTTATTTAAATGGTTTTTGAAGAATGACTTAATATACATGTGCATATTTGTGTTTTCTTCATGTACATGAAATATTATACGAGAACATCTATTCCACCGAAAAAAGAGAAGATAAGTATTTTTCAGAAGAATGGTTTTTAAAATGGAAATTTGTGAACTTTTTTAGATAATAAGTAGTTTTTTGGAAGAATGACTTAATATGAATATTTATGAGTCCTTTAGTTTGAAAGGGCATCGTGGAATTTGATAATATGACCACTGAAAAAGAAGAAGAGATAAGTATTTAACTATTGAAGAGATTAGTATTTTATTGTTGTGTAAATATGATCAAATAAAATCACCTGGGATGAAAATTTCTGAAGGATTTGAGACTTTATCCACAAGGAGAATTTCACCTGAAAAAATTTGGACTTTATCCACAAGGAGATAAGTATTTCTTTGGAAGAATGACTTAATATGGAGATTTGTGAATTTTCTTCATACACAGTTGTATATTTATTTTTATATTATTATCTAACTCTAACTCACAATTTGTTTTACCAAGAAAACAATAACATCACCTGGGATGAGAATTTCACCTAAAGGATTTTGAACCTTATCCACAGGGAAAATTTCACCTGAAGGATTTGGGACTTTATTCATAAGGAGATAAGTATTTCATTGGAAGAATGACTTAATATGGAGATTTGTGAACTTTCTTCATACACAGTTCTAGAACATAATTTTTCTCTTTACATTTTTTTAAGATTTTAGATAAGATTTACAAATTGTTTAAATCATGTACTCTTAATTGGAGAGTAACTAGATCTTAAATCTGTTTAACTGTGGTTGTTTATGTTATTATTTCTTATTGTTTATTTAATATTTAGTTACAGTATATGTGCTAATATGTGTTTTTTGTTTTTTTATTTTTACAGATGTCTAAATTATATTTGGTGGAAAATATGTTTACAATATATTTTGTGGGAAACAATATGTTGGAGGAGGACACTTAACTCTTTTGGTATGTATGCCATTTTTTTTTTTTATTACAATTCTTGAATTCTGTATTATTTCATATGTTTGAATTGTAAATTTTTAATTTTTGAATTCTGTTTTTTTTGTAGGTTTGAATTTCATGTATGAAGTGATCTATATTAAAGCGATGGCTTAGAGTCCAGAATTTTGGAGTTAAATTTCTTAGTTTTTGTTATCATCCTAAAATGGATGTGGAACTTATTTATTTTACAATGTAACTATTTAGACTTTGATTATAATATATATATATATATATATATATATATATATTTCATAATTTTGAAATTCAAAATAACAATTATTGTCTCATATTTGATTTCTCAAAGTTGATGGAAAAAAGGTGACAAAGTTAACTAGTAATGAACTAATGTTTTATATATTCTCATTTTTACAATGCATTAAATTAAGCATCAAACTTTTAAATACCTTTTTTCTATGTATTAATTTAAATGTTTTATTTTATGTTCATTGTGTACTGTCAAAAATATGATTCTATTGTCAAAAAATGACAAAGTTAACTAGTAATGAACTAATATTTTGTATATTCTCTTTTTTATAATGCATTAAATTAAGCATAAAACTCTTAAATATCTTTCTACAATGTATTAATTTAAATGTTTCATTTTATGTTCATTGTGTACTGTCAAAAATATGATTATATTGTCAAAAAGTGGCAAAGTTAACTAGTAATGAACTAATGTTTTGTGTATTCTCCTTTTTACAATGTATTTTAAATTAAACATCAAACTCTTAAATACTTTTCTACCATGTATTAATTTAAATGTTTCATTTTATGTTCACTGTGTACTATTAAAAAAATGATTCTATTGTCAAAAAGTGACAAAGTTAACTAGTAATGAACTAATGTTGTGTATATATTCTTATTTTTACAATGCATTAAATTAAGCATCAAACTCTTAAATACTTTTCTTAATTTAAATGTTTCATTTTATGTTCACTGTGGACTGTCAAAAATATGATTCTATTGACATATCATCAAATAATTTTGACAGAATAATTTTAGCAGATTCTAGTTACTAATGAAAAAAAAAATCTATTTTTTGTAACAGATTAGTAGATTTTAGTAGATTCTATTTTAATTTTTTCTAATTACTAATGATTATGTTGGTTACATAGATGCACTTAACCAATAAAAAAAATTAAAGGAAAAACTATTTAGAAAAGAAATGCACATGAGATCTGCTAAATAAATTGGTTTACATAGATGCATTTAACTAATAAAAATAAATAAAGGAAAAAGAAAAGGAAAGATAGACATATGAGATCATAGATACAAACTCATAGAATGTGTTGTTGTTTAAATATATTTAAGAATATGCAAACTCAATAGATGGACAAGAAAAAAATGAACTGTCAAACATACAAGATTGTATCATTGCATATCTATTTAAGAATATATGATAGTAGACAACATGTTAAACCATGAAAAACGTATTTAAAAATATATTATGGTAGTAGAAAACACTTTAAACCATGCAAAACCTATGTTGGTATGAACTGCACTAAAAGGAAGAAATTTTCATGATCTACCAATTTACTTTCAGAAAACTTGTGTTTGATTTTGAAAGAAGGCAACTAATGTGGAACTCAAAGGAGGAGGTATGCGTTCAAGCATTATGTTTTATACATGCTAAGGAACAACACATACCCCTTGTACAACTTAGATAACATGTATGAAAGAGAATTACATTAGGAAAATGATTTGCAGGCTATGGTTTAATACTATTCACATAATCCCACATTTTGTAAGGGTCTTGACTTGACTTTAGGTAAGGTAGTATTAATTTCCTTAACTTTGTTAGAGAAGAGATCTATTAATTACAATTTAATTCACTTGACTTTAAACAAGGTTGTATTAATTTCCTTAACTTTGTTAGAGAATATATCTATTAATTACAATTTAATTGTAATGACTAACACTTCTAAAAAGTTTACATGAAAACCAATTTAATTATTAAAATAGATATTCTAAATAATTTCAAATTTTAAATGTATTTATCAACTTAATAATTAGAATGGAGATATTAGTATATATATGATATTATTAGTAAAGTGTTATTAGAATGAGAGGAAGAGATGTTTAAATTGTTTTTAGTTGTTAGTTCATATTAATTTAAAAAATGAAAAAAAAAAAATTACCACTTAAAGAAGTCAATGCTCTCAAATCAAGGATAAAAGAGATATTCAACTCTTCTTTGATTGGTGCAATAGTAATAAATTTTTTTTTATTAAGATAGAAGAGATATCCAAATTAATTATAGGTAATGTTTATACAATAAAATTTTGAGATAGAAGAGATGTTCAACTCTTTTTTGGTTTGTGTGTTAACGATAAAATAAAATGCTCAAAATGACGTGACAAGAAAATAAAACCTTAGAATGGAAGAGATGATTAACTCTTCTTTAATTTTATCATGTAGTCATTGAAAAAATGCTAAAGTTATACGAGATATTCACCTAAAGATTCATATACCCTTGAACCTAATGCAATATTATTAAAATAAAATGAAAAAAAATACTATTGAAAAAAGTAAGTGTCAATGGAAATGGTGTTTAACAATTTTTTAGTTTAAAATAAAATGCTCATACAAGAGATATACAACTCAATTTTGATTGGTGTAATGCTCATAAAATAATTTTGATTGGTGTAATGGTTGAAAAACACAGATAAAATATGATTGAACCATATTTTATCTGTGTTTTTTAAGAATGATATGGAGTTTTTATACATACCATTTTTATAAATATCCTATTTAGAAATATGTTTGAAGATAGTCAAAACAAGTCATCAAAATCTGGAATGTACTTTCAATGAAAAATAAAAAATTATGGAATGTACATGTGTCACTTGTTTAAAAACACCATAATGGTATTCCATTTTCAATTATTCGTTCATGATCGACTTTGGACATTTTCTATTTTCTAACTTTTTTTTTATTTTTTTATTGAACTTCTATTAACTTTATGTGCACTGCACATACCAAATGACTATATTGACAACTTGTGACATCTAACTGGTAGTCTTGAAAGTGAACACGAGTATCGTTTTGATGGGTTTCTTGAAAAAAATATCATTTCAATACAATGGATCCTCTTTCATATATAAAACCGTTATCATCAAAATCTTCTAATAGCCTCATCTTTTGTTCTGTGCATCACATCAAATAATATTTCACATTTTCAATGTTGTCTATAGGTGCAACCATGGAAAAAACATCTCTTGCAAATAATTGTATATATTGGACAACAAATAATTCATGTTAGATTATCACACAAGTACATCTACAAGTTATTTGAAAAAATTTAAACATAAATATCTTCTCTAACAAGATCAGAAACTCTATCGCCATCAACTGACACTATAGTTTCATTTGATTCCATCTCCTCTGAGCTTGCAAGTGGAATTTTTTCTTTTACATTAGGTTCAATATGTCTCCAAGATTTAACATATCCTGCATTTTTGTTCTCGCAAATATCTATGGATTTTGTGTCTTCTATACAAACTGAACAAAAACAAGAGTCATTTCTTCTATCAAATGCAAACCCATTTTGAAAACGTTTTGTTTTAACTTAATGTATTTTTTGTGTCCCAGGTATTGTACTGGCGTCATATGGGATTGATCTATTTACATCTTCAATTCCAACATACCAAAAAAACCTGCACAAGACAAGAACTTGTTAACTTGAAATCTCTCAAGAAAATGATTGAAGATTGAATATAAATTTGAACATGTTCAAATTTATATATCTTGTGTACATACATGTAACATTTATATATAGACACACCTGCGCACATCCCTTGACATATTTTATTCATGGATTAAAGCCATTTTGCACCATTCAACAAGTTGTTCAGCAGATTCAAATCGATCGGAATGAGGGTTGAGTTGATACCTTCAAAGTGCTTGTTTTATACATGCCCCTACACCGTCGTGCTCTCCTTTTCCATGACCAGTCTCAAAAAAATTCCAACAATGTGTAATGTTTATTTTTTTATGAAGACGACATAACCAATAGAATAATTGTGAAGATTTGAACTGACCCACACACCCATCTGACCATATCCAATGTCGATCGAATCTAATTTCACATTCTTTCAATGAATCATAAAATTTACCAAAACAATTTTGTACATAATGTGTGTCGTGTGCTCGATCATCACTTATATAAAAGTGATATTATTTAATAAAATGTCGATTGTCATTGGTGCTTTCTATGTTATCAAGACTCCGTTGAGCATGTCTATATAGAACGTGGACAAATATTGTGACTTGATCAGAATGATATTATTCACTCTCTATTTCTTTTTGTGCAGTGAATGTGTAATTCTCTACAAAATAAACTACAGACAAAATTGCCCATGGTGGAAACACTTCACAGGATTGTTTGAATTGTAGATCTTTCCATCGAGCTGTATGTGAATGCTTGGTGTATTTATAGATTTCTTCCTCAAACTTCTTCAAAAAATCTATCACATAGATTTTGTAACGACCTCCTTCGTTACGACAACAACTAGGATAACATGTGTAAATTTTTTCTTTGATTTAGACATGACGTGTGTGCGCGCGTGAAAAAGGGGACAAACACACTTGACTCTTTGTCACCACCCGACAACCAACAAGATGCAACCACGAGGATTTCCACAAGAAGACAAGGGCGCACCACAAGTAGCTGCAAGCATTGAACGACCAAGGACATACGACGCACACAAGTACTGCAACAATAACGACCAAGGACATACGACGCACACAAGTACTACAACAATAACGACCAAGGACATAAGGCGCACTATGCAAACTTTCAACGACATACTGGGTTATGCCCAGCACAAACACAGAGGGAAGAATCCATAGTAGTAGGTCTTACTATTTCTGCACAGGAAAGCAGGGCGTTTAATCTTAGTTCTCTGCTCCGGGGAGAGAGAAGGTCAGATAGGCTCCTGGCCGAATGCTCAGGCAGAAACTAGTAATCCCCTTAGGTGTGTCGCAAGAGTGGAAACCCTGCCTTTAAAGGGCCTGAGACTCTTGATACGGCACTGGATTCTTCACACAGAAAAATCACACACACAATCATGTATACTAAGGCTACAAGGAGGTGTCTGTGTCCTGTCCGACACAAGCAGACCAAGCACATGAAAGGTTTACCAACCTAGTACCACGTTAATTTTAAAGACAACACCCTTCCTTTACTAACCCAGAATAATTTTATTATGCTTAAATCAAGAACATTCAACATATAAGTTCATCTTTAACAATAAACAATACAACTCCGTTATCATTAAATAATAAACGCGTTACATTTATATCACAATAACCTTGTGAAATAGCAGGCACCTTCATCAATAGGTGATATCCAAAATACAGCTACAATAACCTTTTCCTAAGGACAACACCAGGTTACATCTTTTCTTTCTACAATACCATCACCTTGCAATTAAATGATAATAACTTCCTCTTAAATTGTCACCATCAACAATGGAATCATAATATCGTTACTATAAACGACAATTCTAATAGAACCATAACCTTAACATGACAATATTAAAACCCAAAATATTAGCATAGAAACGTTAAAACCCTAAGATTAAACGATAATAATTAACCATCGTATTAAACCACCATATTAAACCACTTATCATTAAACACTTAATATCAAACATCATATTGCAACGAGAATCTTAGAACCAATATTATAACGATCATAGAACCATATTCATAATAAAACTGCATTATTAAAACCGGAAATTTCAACAGCATATTAACCCACGAATTAACGGTAGCAGACCATATAATAAATCAACAATATTAAAACCACTTATATAACAATGAAATAAATGTCAATTAATGAGAATTTAAATAGCCATAACAATTCATCGATAATTGATAATGCAATTTTCCACACCTAAGCTTGCAGTTAACTAATTATTAATGCGATTGAAACAGCCTTGCACCTACATAACAATCAATTAAGTGATAATTAAGGAGAATTGAATAACCATAACATAATGCCTATAAAATTTTACCACACGCCTTTAACTAACATAAACAATTGCATATAAACTTTATCATTCCACTTTACCAACATAAAATAAAATGCATACAATGCATATAACTTTTATCATTCGACTTTAACAATCATAAAATATAATGCATGATAACCTCTCCATCATACTCCGTTAATGATCATTTAATAAATATCGCCAATACAACGGACCCCTTTTTCAGGGAATTGAAGGATTCCAATTTGTCCTTGAAACTTGAAGTGAGTTAACATTTTTGGGATTTGCATAATATATTATGTTTACAAAAATAAAATCACCTCAAATAAATTTTTCTCATATACATTATTTTTGTGCCTTTTCTCCTATGCATTAGTTTTGTACCAAAAAAAAATATTATAAAAAATAAAATTTTCTCATATACATTATTTTTGTGCCTTTTCTCATATGCATTAGTTTTGTACCTAAAAAAAAATATATTATAAAAACTGTATTTGTATAGCTCAAAAATAATTATTAAAAATAACACAAACTAATAATTTTTATTTGAAGTCCATTATCAATTTTTACGAACCTTAATCTTCTTCTTAAAAATTATGTCATTTTCATTTATTTGACATATTTGACAAAACTGTAAAACCAGATTTAACAAAAATTTACAATCCGATTTATTGTCATACAACTGTTGTAATCTCTCGAATACATCTAAGCATAAGATTAACCAGATATTCGCTTTACCCTTTTAATATTTATCAAGGTAAGGAGGCAAGTAAAGGACTGTAGGAATTTCCCGCTAAGGGCATAATCTCAACTACTCCTCCATTCGAAATTAGGTGGGGTTACTTTCCAAGAGTCTCCGCACGAGGTTCCAAACCGTTTTTAAAACTGGAGTGAGGCTACGGGTTTCCCCAAGCACACGCAACCACCCTGGGGTAAGTGCAGCCTCACGAATTTGTCAACAACGAAAATACCTGGAAGACTACCTCCCGATGTCTCCAAGAGGTCGCTCAATCTCAACTCGTGCCCCCTGTGCGCAGAGGAGGAACCTCATTTACACAACGGTTGAACGCAAAGGGAAACCTATTGTACTTTGCCAGGTGTCCGATGAGTGAGGAGGGACTGCAGGGATGGGAAAAGGGACAGGCTACATCATTGGTTGTGATTAACCAAGAAATAATTACTTACTGTTAGTGCTATTCCCAGCAACAGTAAATTAAGAACGTTGAGCAAGCAAACGAGACGTAGGGGTGCGCCTCAACGCATTTCCCCCCCCACGCCTCACGTGCGTAGTAACCAGGAGCTCTCGAACGAATCCAGGCATTAAAAGACAGCGTTACAAGACGCACTGTCCAGAAAAGAAAAAACGATTCCAGGCATTCAAGACAACGTTACAAGACGCACTGCCCAGAAAAGAAAAAAAATGAATCCAGGCATTAAAAGACAGCGTTACAAGACGCACTGTCCAGAAAAGAAAAAACGAATCCAGGCATTCAAGACAACGTTACAAGATGCACTGCCTCGAAAAGAAAAGAACGAATCTAGGCATTCAAAGACAACAAAGAACAGTACACTGTCCAGCAAAAATGAATCCCCCTCACGTTGTCGCTAATTAGGTTCTGGTCCCAATTTTAAAATTTCTCCAGAAATTTAAAAGGTGAACAGTACACTACCCAGACCCTAAGTCCAAGTCCCGACCACTTGGTCCAACTATTCAGGTTGGGTCAGAAGGACAAGGAAAATTTCAGATCTTAAGGAAATAAAAACGAATTTACACAGTTCCGACATAACAAACGCATAACCATGAATCTTCGTCTACCTAGGTATACACTGATGCATGGCCAAACGGAGAACCCAACCGAGGATGATTATATGAAAATAAGACGCGTCCAGGTGTGGAACGCCACCTAGTCCCACTTTAACCGCAAGCACATAACAAGGAAAGGATCCCAGTAACTAAGCACGAAATGACATTGCCAGATTCATTGATTCCAAAACATTTTGCCAGGGCGGGATGGTTTTGCCATTACCTCTAAATCAGAGAAGTCCCATTCTTTTTGTAAGCAACAGAGGTAAAAAGGGTCAGAATTTTAACGCGCAAATTAGCCATTACTACACATTTCCTATGTAAATGACAGGGCGAATTTCCAATGCATTATCTATATACATAACAACACAACCATGTACTTGCTACCAAGCATTATAACTATACCTATGATTCTCATTGACTGAAGATTTATACAGTAATAAATTAAATGCAAAAATACCAATCTGGGCATCCTACTCTACTCAGTATAGAGCGTACATTTTCTTGTGCCTGCCTCGAATGTTGTCCACGCCTCGATGGATGTCCCGCGCTCCTTGCCGCTCTTGCTTGTCGACCATAGAGACTACACCGATACCTCCCAGCGAAACGCTAGGGGTACTCTGCTTCCCCCTCAGCCCCCCGAGCCGCAAAGGGGCCACACACAATCCAGACAGTAACCTAGCTTCCCAGCTCGCCTCCAAGGCTAAGCTACCACTCTATCACAGCTGAGAAAATCCCCAACTCCTCACAAGCAATCTGTCCCATTCTCAATTTCGGCAACATAACAATACCTAATAGCTCTTCCCCCCTTTTTCCCCTTCCTCTCTTCCTTTTATCCCCTCAAACCCTAAATCATAATAAATTTAAGTTTTTAATGAAACCCTAAAAATTTCTCTCTTTTACAAGTGTCACTCATCCCTACCCTTCTCCATAAATTATTCTTTTTCTATAAATTAGAGATTATGGAGTACACGTCAATTTGTTTAT
>ML785996.1:87179-102780 GCA_009831015.1 Picea engelmannii | reverse complement strand
AGTGATGACAAACATGTATATGGGAAATGTAGATGTAAAACATAAAAGAGGAATAATGCGAAATTAAGGAGATGGATGGTGATTTAGTAATGTGAAATGGACATGTAAATGGGAAATGGATACTGGAAGATTAAGGTGATGGAGAATAGTTTAATAATGTAGACATGGATAATGAGAGGATAATGGTCTTAGTTTTTTATTTATTTATTTATTTATTTTTTTTTTAGTTTCGGAGTTTTCTTTATGTTACACTACATAGGTGATGTCATTCTCGCACCAGTTAGGAATTAATTTCTTCTTTGCAAAATTTTAAAACTATTAGATTTGCTTTAGATCTTACCCTCGTCATCGCCCCAAGAATTTTATGAAGACCCAACTATTACTTAGGTGGGTTTTTGTTTCTTTTGTTATTTTTATTCCAGGGTCTGCTCTTAGGGATAGACTAAAATTTTACCCTAAAAGATTAGACTTAGTACTAGATTCTAAACTGGGCGACACTGGGTTAGGGAAGTTGTTTAAGAATTTCTTAAGGCATTATTGTCTTAGGGCTATTTAGATTTGTTTCCTTCATCCACATCAATGCGACGTGCCCTTCAGGACACACCACGTGCTCCAAGGGTGCCACTAGCCTCGTTCGTTTCCTTTGCGCGACGTGCCCTTCAGGATGCACCACGTGCTCCAAGGGTTCCACTCGCTTCTTGTGTTTCTTTTGTGCGACGTGCCCTTCAGGATGCACCACGTGATCCAAGGGTGCCACTCGCCAACTGGACGGATTGGTAGACATCTATAACCCCTGGAGTCAACACTCTGCCAGGTGAACTCGTGGGAGACTAAGGGTTCTAAGGAATAAGGCCCCTGCCTTATTGCGCGCCCCTTAGAATCATCATGAGAAACTATCGCAGTCTGCCCTCATGGCATCGTGGATCCTCTCGAACTAGGTAATCGTTAACCTACAGTTCGAGCCACGGTGGGAGTGCTAGTAGGCGGTGGCAGGGCTGCTGTCCACCCCTCTCCCTCAACCTCTCTGGAACTCGTGTGTGGCCCCTTTACTCTATATGTGAGTCTGGTTAGCAAGCTATCGTCAGCCTACATCATCGACAATCGTGTCAGAACATGTCAAAAATCAAATAATCAAATCAATGAAATATCACAGTAAATAAATCAATGCAAATAGCACACTCCCTGACTCAATTCGGAGTCCAAGGGGGTTCTACCGATGCTGCTGCATCCTCAAGGTCCAAAACCCTGGACACTCGATAAAACTGAGTCAATAGCACCTGTCTACATCAAATAGTAAAACATCACATCGTCTATCAATCGCATCATAATCAAGCATAAATGGTTTAACATCATAAAAGTCCAGATCACTTGCGAGCAAGTGTCCTCAAATAATAAGTTTTCTCAGTACGCCAGAGCGGGATGTTACATACACCCCCTCTTGGTCTAAACTTTGTCCCGAAGTTTCTTAGTATAAATGCTGAAATAAAAGTACCACTGTATCAAAAGTACCTCAGTATCATAAGTCTATCTATAAACAAAAATGGAAACTGCTAGCGCACATCATATGCGTCCTCCCAGGTCGCCGAGTGTCGACTATAACTGTCCCACTGGACCTTGACCTGATATACCGTTCGACGTCATAACTGTTGAACGCGATGATCTAAGATGCGGACCCGCTTAGCCATGAGCGCTCCCTCATCCGATACCTGCAAGGAACTCAGGTCAATCACATGTGTAGGATCACTAATATAATGTCTCAAAACAGATACATGAAAAACATCATGCATACGCCTCAAAGAATCAGGTAAGGCTAGTCGATAGGCCACGGGCCCCTTTCTCTCCACAATTTCGAAAGGTCCCACAAACCTAGGAGAGAGTTTAGATCCCTTTCGAAACTTGATCGAACTCTTATGCGGTTTAACCTGCAAGAAGACTCGATCGCCGACCTCGTAACTACGGTCGACTCGGTGCGCATCGACATAACTCTTCAGTCGATCCTGCGCTTCTTTAATCCTTTGTCTTATGGTTTGCATTTTCTCTTCCATTTCTTGGATCGCTTCTAGTCCCACCAGGACCCTATCCTCAAGCTGATCCCAACTCAAGGGCGTCCGACACGGTCGCCCATAAAGAAACTCAAAAGGCGCCATCTTAATGGTGCTCTGGTAATTGTTTTTATAAGCAAACTCTACTAGAGGCAAGAATTCCTCCCAATGTTTTTGTTGGTTCATCACGTACATGCGCAACCTGTCTTCCAAGGTTTGGTTCATTCTTTCGGTCTGTCCGTCAGTCTCTGGGTGATACGCAGTACTAAAGTTAAGTTGAGTTCCCAAGGCCTCTTGGAAACTCGTCCAAAATCGTCCAGTAAACACTGATCCTCGATTAGATATAATCTTCTTAGGCACGCCATGGAGCCTCACAATCTCACTGATGAAAACTCTCGCTATGTCAGGTGCCTGGTACGTCGTACGAACCAGAATAAAGTGAGCACTCTTCGTCAGAGTGTCTACTACTAAAAAAATCGAGTCGTGTCTCCTGGTCGTTAGTGGCAATCCAACAATAAAATCCATCGAAATAACTTCTCATTTTGATTCCAGAATGGCATGTGGTTGAAATAAACCTGCCGAGTGTCTATGTTCAACTTTTACCTGTTGACACTCCAGACATCTAGCCACAAAGTTGACTATGTCGGCCTTCATTCCCTTCCAGAAGAATAAGGGTTTAAGGTCTGCCCTCATCTTCGTAACTCCTGGGTGAGCCATGTAAACTGCTCTATGAGCCTCGCTCAGGATCAGCATCCTCAACGCATCGTTAGGCGGTACGTAAATCCGACCTCTAAACCTCAATAACCCATCGCTATCAAAAGAAAATCCCTCATATCGTGGTACCATCATTGTGTTTTGTCCGATAAAATCCTCAACTTCCTTGTACCAATCATCATCACGTTGTAAAGTGAGAGTCTTCTCAGGTAGATTCGTTTGAAGAGGCAACACCGAAAAGATTCGTGGCCTCCGACTCAAAGCATCCGCCACTCGATTCACTGTTCCCTTTATGTAAGTAATCTCGAATTCGTACTTGCTAAGCAATTCCGACCAACGTCGTTGTCGCGCGTTCAGGTCGCTTTGCGTGAAAATGTGTTGCAGCCCACAATGATCAGTCTTTAATTCAAATTTTCGTCCAACAAGGTAGTGTCTCCAAACCTTCAAGGCATAAACGATGGCTAATAACTCCAAGTCATGCGTCGCGTAGTTCTCCTCATGCCTTCTCAGCTTCCTTGAAATGTAAGCAATCACTCGTCCGTCCTGCATCAAGACTCCGCCTAAACCTTCCTTGTATGCGTCAGTGCATACCAAGAAGTCTGCGTCCATGTCAGGGACCTTTAGTATTTGTGCGGTTGTCAACAACTCTTTAAGCCTCCGAAATGCTTCCGCGCGTTTCTCTGTCCAAACAAACTTCTTGTTTTTCTTCTGCAATTCTATGATCGGATTTGCTATCTTCGAAAAACCCTCAACAAACCATCGATAGTATCCTGCTAATCCCATAAAGCTACGCACTTCTGTGACATTTGTCGGCGCAGGCCATTCCATAATAGCCTCAACCTTGGCTGGATCCACGGCGATACCTTCGCCAGAGATGACATGCCCTAAGTAGCGAATCCTCGATTGATAAAAAGATCATTTGGACAACTTCCCATACAATTTATGTTCTCGTAAACATTGTAGTACCAAGCGCAAGTGATCATCATGCTCCTTCGTCATTCGAGAGTAGATCAAGATATCGTCAATGAATACTTGGATGAACTTGTCCAAGTACTCGCGGAACACCTCGTTCATCAAACTCATGAATACCCCTGGGGCGTTTGTCAATCCAAACGGTAGAACAATAAACTCGTAATGTCCAAATGTCATCTTAAAGGCGGTCTTAGGGATGTCATCCTCCTTGATCCGTAACTGGTGATACCCTGATTGCAAATCGATCTTGGAGAACATCGTCGTACCCTTCATTTGATCGAACAGATCATCAATTCTAGGTAAGGGGTACTGATTCTTGATCTTCGCCTTGTTCAGTTGACGGTAGTCAATGCAAAGCCTCCATGATCCATCCTTCTTTTGTATGAAAATAACTGGTGCACCCCACGGTGACACACTAGGACGTATTAGTCCCAGGTCCAACAACTCCTTCAGTTGCATTTTCAACTCTTGCAACTTCGGGGTCGACATCCGATAAGGCGTTCTCGCTATCGGTTCGGTCCTCGGTTTTAGGTCTATGGTAAACTCCAGTTCCCTTTCCAGCGGCATCCCAGGCAACTCCTCTGGAAACACGTCCACAAACTCCTTCACCACTGGGAGGTGTTCTAGACCTTCCGCTACTCCCTTCTCGTTTAGCGTGAGGATCGCATAAAGTTTGCACCCCTTGCGCATACTCTTCTGTAATTGTAAGGAAGAGACAAACCACAGGGAAATTCCTTGGTTCCTTCCTACAATCACATGTCTTTGTCCTTCGTCGTCAACCAAGTTCAACCGTTTTGTCTTACAGTTGAGTATCATGTCATGCGTTTCCAAGCAATCCATACCAATCACGACGTCATAAGATCCTAAGATCGTGACGTACAAGTTGAACCTCGTGACAAACTCTCCCAGGTTAAGGGCACAGCCCGTAACCTTTCCTCCAACCTTCTGTTTGGCTCCCAAAGCCATCTCCACGAAGCTAAACTCATCATGTTCGACTGCCTTTACCTTAATCCTTTTTAGCGCTGCACCAGAAATGAAACTCTCAGTAGCTCCTGGGTCTATCAAAATACTAAGGGTCTGGTCAGCGACAATACCTGTCATCTCGAGCACAGTCGACTAGTGCTCTGCCTGGCAGTTATTCACCGCTGCATGAATCCGATGGGCCTTGCCCATATCTCCCACTGTAGTGGGTCTGGCTGATTCGGACGCCCTGGTCCTCTCCACAGGACAGTCATGCTGGTAGTGCGGCTCCCCACACGTCCAACACCCCTTCTTCGGCCCAGTAGTCCTGGGACCCGAAGTAGAAGATGACTGCCCATCGGCCTGAAACCCTGGTCTGTTCTGCTGAACATGCCTAAACTGCTGTCGCTGCGGGCGACGCTGCTGCTGGTGCTGTGGTCCTCGATAAGGTGTCCGCTGCTGAGGCAGCGGTCTTCGGGGTGTAGCAAAAGTGGATCCCCTCTGGAAGCCACGATGTCCCAGCGTCAATTTAAAGTTTATATTAAAAAAAATAACCTGAACACAAATTCACTAAATTATATATACTTGAGTGTTCATCTTGCATTATCTAAATTTATGTACATACCTATAGGTGATTCGTCTTCTGCTTCAATTCCGGTTTCAACGTCTTTTGCTTCAATTTCGGTTTCAACATCTTCTTCGACATTATGAGAAAAATCTATTTATGTTTTTTGAAAAACATCAAATTGTAATTACAATCAATTATATTATTTACAATATTTTAAATTTGAATTCTATACTTTGAATTTTGTACTTTCTGAATACAGTCTGAATGTGTGTCGTGTGCTCGATCATCATATGTGCATGCATACCTGGTTGAACTTCTTCTTGTTGAAAATATCTATTGACATTATCATCGTTTCTTTCTTCAATATTTGCACGTTCTTGTTTCTTTCTCCAATAAAGTTCTTTCCTTTGTTCGATTTGGCGAGTATCATCTCGAGTGCGATCAAATTTTGTCTTGCACAAACTTTTGTTTCCCATGAATTTTATAGTTATTTGTAATAAATATTTTCAACAAAGACTTCACCTTGAAAAAATGCTCAACATTTATCTTTCAACATATAAATTGTTATTCCAATAAAAACTTGAACAAACATCAATTACCTTATTCAACAAAAACCAAAAAGATGATTCAAAACTTTGTTTAGGTGCTCTAGAAAACCATCATGTATCGATATCGATCCTCCGATTAAGTCTATGGAACAGATGGAAGAAATAAAGAAAGAAAATAATACAACTACAATCAGTAATAGAAATGCTTTGAAATCCCTATCCCCAAGCTCATATATGTTTGTCCATCCGATGAATTGTGTTAAATGTGTTCTTCTGAAAGTCTATTTATACAATTTGGCGCGAAATGAAATGATACGACATGTCTTTTCATTTTTTCCAACAGACGAAATTTGCTCAACAACTTTTCGGCCGAAAACC
Organism: Picea engelmannii; assembly: GCA_009831015.1. Taxonomy (NCBI): domain Eukaryota; kingdom Viridiplantae; phylum Streptophyta; class Pinopsida; order Pinales; family Pinaceae; genus Picea; species Picea engelmannii. Next base: position 96,598 of record ML785996.1, on the reverse strand, counting down.
TTGGAATGGAAACCATTCAGTTTTGACGGTTTCCATTAGATTTTAGTCTTTTGGCCGAAATAATAGTTTTTCGGCCGAAATAATAGTTTTCCAACCGAAAGATTATTTTGGCTGAAAACATGAAATTAGGACTGAGAACAAAAACCAGAGAATTGCCTCAAGCTTACCTGAACTTCGGAGGTTGCGGACTCCTGCAAATACTGAGAGTTTGGTTTCGAAAATGACACTAGCATTTCCAAAATTGAATCTACTTTCAATTCCTATAATTTNAAAAAACCACTACATAATATTTTCAGCAGACATTATGATTTAGTGAAATGAAATATCGGTATCTCTAAAAATATACAGTGGAAAATTTGAAAAAAATTATTCATAATACTTAAACTGTTCTTTTCAAAAGGGTATATTTAGATTTTAAATTTAAGTAAAAATTAAGATAGATACAAGATGTAGAAAAACATGTGTTTAAAATCTGTAGTGTTTTCAGCTTGGTCAACTTCAAAAAATTCTAGAAATTATAATATTCATCCGTTAGATTCAAAATTATAGTCATAATAAAATAGAGTCTTTGTAGAATGTTGCAGTATATTTCGTTTCTTAAAAACATAAGTTTAATAATAGATACATTGTTGTAGGAAAAAATAACTCATTATCATTCCTTTTATATTTAAGGAACATATTGTTAAACAATTGTCAAATTGACATATCAAATCGTGATAAAAAAAATTGAAAAATAGTCATTGGAAAGCTAACAAAATTCTTCACGAGTTTGTTTTTTACTATAAAGTGAAATTCTAAGTAAAAAAAATACTTTTGTATGTCGGAAGTTGAAGAACTTGTGAAATGCAAGTTTTTTTCTCATAAAACAGGCAAAAGTATAACCCATCTTCATGATTTCACCCCATGGTGAGACTAAACATGATTCCTGAGCCTATGAAAATACTTCAGCATGGGCACCAAAAGGAAAAACAAGGTTCTATCTAGGATGCCCATGAGTGGTAGGCTTTACCACAATCAAAACGACACTTAAAATCAGTGGGAAAAGGCTCATGTTTCCAGTAAGTGGGATCGACCCTAAGGTTGATGTATAATAGTCATTGAACATGCAAAATGCAAGGTGGAAATGACCTACCCTATATGCCAATAATGAAAAAAATTACCTTTGAAGAGTTGAATAAGTGGATTGGCGGGCCTAAAAATACCATGGTTCATCATCTTCCCTGAAAACCCTGCACCAAAAAGGTCGTCTACACTCGAAAATTAGTCCATTAGGTATCCAAAAACATAATCAAGGTGAAAAACTATATAAAAGTGGGTAAAAACTACATTTAAATAGTAAAAAATACCAAATTTACCATACCATTTGTGTTTTTACCAAAAATAGTGAAATTGGTTTTAAAAACCCCATGAACTTCAATTGATGATTGCAGGAGCTACTAAGGATGAAATCGAACATCGTCTGGACTAGGTAAGAGAGCTCCTCTTCATCTTCATTTTCATTCAAGCAAATTTCCATTTTTGTCAAATTTTAAGTAGAATTTTTTAATTTTCAAAGAGGGCAGACTTGTATGCACCTTTCTTTGGCACGAGGCATGTACATGAGTCTCTATACACACCCTCTCCTCATGAAAAGTGTGTATGCATGCAACTTTCATAAAAGGAAACAACGTACAAGTCTGTTCAAAAGGAAAAAAATGGATTTCTAACGCATTTTTTGCTCTGAAAAATTGCGGGATGGTTATAGAATGGAGGGAAAGGGAACATGAGGACATAGACAACCAAGTCATTGAAGACCCCGAGGACATGGAAGCCCTCCGACAATACGGTCTTAAAAAATTCTTCGAGACAAATAATATGCGAGCCCAAAAAAAGGTTATTGCAAGGTTTGATTAACTACTAGGAGCCAAATGTTGGAATAATAATGCATTTGGAAATATTCTAGATTAATTGTTGTTAGTTATTATATATCGAAGGTCTAATTAGAGTTAGAGAAATATGCTTGAGAAATTTGTGGAGAGATTGTTGAGTGAATTGAGTAATTGTTGAGAGATTATAGGAGATGGTTGACTCCCCAGACATCTCCTCTCTATGTATAAATGTATGCTTTGGTAATGAAAAGGTTTGAGTTGGGTGTGCATTATTGTTGAATTTATATACTCCATTAATTTGCTGGTGTAATTATTCATTTGGTATCAGAGCGAAGGTGAGAAGTTGTCACCAGATCATTTTTCGTTGTTGTAAGTGTGTTATCAGCACCCAAAGAATAACATACACAAGAGTGTTGTGTGGAGACCGAGACCATGTGAAAGCACTGATGTGAATTTGATATCGGTCGTGAAACTCTTCAGAAACCGGTGTGTGACCTTCATATTGGTGCATGCAACCCTTAGATCGATGCATGGACAAATTTTTGGATAGTCTATGCGTGCGACCTTCAGATCTCATGGATATAAGACTGTTGGCTGGTATATTGCAACGTAGAGTTTGCAAAGTGTGGTTTGAATTGTGTATATGTCCAAGGGTGGCATGGAATTTTGAGTGATTAAATTTGCATAACATGTGTTTTTTGTGGACTGTTTCTCTTGTTTTGGCTGCGTGTAGACTTCAATGCGTGAAAATATATATCTCGTGGAAAGATCAAAACCTGAGGCATAAGATCAAAGAATAGTGTGACTGCAATGTGGTGGTGTGTAGTGTGGTGATTTTAGCATGGAGTAAAATGTGTTTGCAGTGTGGACTAGTAGATTCAACCCTATGCATGGACGGTAGAGAGGCGTCCATGGAGCATTGAATGTTGTGGAGTGTTTGATGTGGAGCGTTTGAACCTATGCGTGGAGTGTATTATTTATCCAAGCAAGTCATTAGTAATTTCTCAAAATCTCAATCAAGTAAAAAGGTATTTTTAATATATATTAAGATTTCAAATTATCACAAAATAAATAAAATATAACAAAAAGGGTGCATGAAGCTTAAATGAGTATACACAGTGAAGTTTGTTTAAAAGATAATGGTTGGACTATTTTGAAAATGAAGGCCTAGTTTAAAATATAGAGCTCATAAAGTTGAGATGTTGAAAAGTATGTAAGTTGGTATCATATTCTTCTTCACTTCATATTTTGAAAGGAAAATTTATTGTAATTGGGATTTTTTAGCCCCTTCTTCGTACTTTTCAAATTAATAAAAGATCATTTATTTGGTGGTGGGTGAGTCTTTATTTGGAACAATTTTTTTCTCGTCCCGGGGTGAAGTGGGACATATTGTGTTGATTTTTCATATCCTCTCCATGTCTCTTATTCTCTGATGAAAAAAAAAAGAAAAACAGTATTTAGTTTCCTAAACTTGTTGGCACAGATTATTTTTATCGGAGCAAACACATGCAACCCATATTTATTACTAAAGATTTACGAGAAATTGTAATTGATGGATATGTTATTCTTTTTTCTGATGAATTCAAAGCATTGAGTGAGGATGACAATAAATCTTTTAAGGGAACTTATAAGAAAAATAATGAAGCTCTTTCTCTCATAGGAAGCACAGTTGAAGAATCTATATTTCAAGAATCAATGTTATAGAATTATCCAAGAAAGCATGGGATATTTTAAAGAACACATATGAAGGTGTGGTTGTAGCCAAATTGAAAACTTTAAGGAAAAAAAATAAAAATGAAAATATGAAAAGTAATGAATCCATTCATGATTACATCACAAAAATGCAAGATCTTGTTAACTAAATGAGGTCATTAGGAGAAGATATTCCAAAAAGAAGACTAATTGAGAAAATTTTAAGAAGTGTTATGCCCAAGTTTCAAATGGTCACCACCAATATTATGGTCTCCAAATATTTAAACACAATGAAAATTGATGAATTGAGTGTTTTTTTGCTAATTGTTGAAGAAAGTAATCCATCAGGGGAAATAGAACATGATTTTTCCACAAGGCATAGAGGAAGAGGAAGAAGCGGCAAGGGCCAATATCATAATCAAAATCAGAATAAGCATCCACAACAATCACATAATTATCAAGGAAATGCATCTACCTCAAGAGATAGAGGAAGAAGTCCAAGTTAGTTCAGAGGAAGAAGAAAAGAAGGATACCGTGGAAGAGGAAGAGGCAAAGATGGATCTTGAGAAAGACAAGGACCATAGTGTTATTATTGTCATAAATTTTGTCATCTTGAAAAATATTTTTATGGAAAATTGTGAGATATGGAACATAAATGTGCCAATACAATTGTTGAAGAAGCAAGGAATGAGAAGTTATTAATCTTAAGTTTTATGGTACACAATGAATAAAGTGAAACTTGGTATATTGATTTGGGATGTTCAACTCATATGACATCTTAGGAAGAATTGTTTACTAGAATAAATGACAATTATTCTGGTAAAGTTATTTTTGGCAATGATAGAGTTTTTGAAGTTAAATGAAAAGGAACAATTGCAATTCCAACATTGCATGGAAATAAGAATTTTATTGAGGACACATTGTTGACACCAGCATTGAAGAAGACCCTGCTTTCTGTAGGTTAGATGTTGGAGCAAAACTACAAGTTAGTGTTTGATAATAAAGAGTGTTTAATCATGGATGAGTTGAATAGAAATGAAATAGTCGCAAGAGGAGAAAATACTGAAGACATAATCTTACATAAGAAATGACTAGCAAAATTTTGCATTTAAGGATGGAACATTTGAATTTTTAGAGTTTGGTGTTGTTGATAGATTTTACTTCATAAGGTAAACATCTCTTTCCAGGAGGATAGCTAAGTTGTTTGGTGGTTTATTCCCGCAAAGTCAAAGGACCAAACTTTTCTTGTAAATTTGCATTTAAAAAATTAGTAATGTATTGCTTCTTCTATGAATTGATATAAATCACACATGGAAGGACCCTATATTCCCCATTTTTTCATATTATTAGACATCAATATTTTTCCATGTATGCAAACAATGTTGATCTTTGGAAGTCCATCATTGTGCTATATTTTATTTTAGATTGGGTTTCATTGGGGGAGGGGAAGGGAGGAAATTTATGACAGGTACCCATCCTTCATTCTATAAATTTCTTCTTCCTAACCTCTATAGTATTTAACATCGAGATCCTATGGGGAGCATCCACTGATGGATTGAAAGAGAATAGGAACTAGGGGGTGCAAATGCTCTTGAGGGTCCAATGTTCTCCATATCACCCATTGACTAGATTTTTCTGACCAAACTAAAATATCATACAAATACTTTGAGTTTTCTCCCTCCATCCAAATTTTTAATGGGGATAATTTTTTATTGTTTTATAGCGACTATTTTCCCAATGTATTATCCTCCCAAATAGATATGCCTTTCCCATTCCTTGTAATCCAAGTAATATTGGAGTGTATCAAAGGGACAAACGATTCCAAGAGCTTCCAAATGTGGGAGTCTCTTTGGGTCTCTACTATGTCTTCTATGCACCTTTTCTTGGATCCCCTAAAGTATTTATTCCAAAAACAAAATTTCCACTAGTCTAATATGTATGTAACAAGCCTCTACAAGAGCTTAGCTCTCATATCTATGTTTGTATAAGATGGATCTTTAATCCCAAATCCCCCTCTGGTTTTTGGAGTTATGACCACCTTATAGTTAAATTAGGTGGGAATTATTAGTATTGAATTTTCCTCCTTGCCACAAGAACTTTCTTATTTCCTATCCAATTTTATGCATGATTCTTGTTAAGCCCAACATAGCAGAGCATTGAAAAATGGGGAGACCCGAGAGGACTAATTTTATCAAAACCACTCTTCCAGCGAGGTTTAACCATTGACACCATCATTGTTTGAGTTTAGATATAATATTTATTATTATTGACCAAGAGTGAGAAGAGGGATTGTTAAGAGATATAGGAATTCCCATATACTTAAAAGATGACCAATTTTTGGTGAAAGGAAATTGCAGAATTCTAGAAATAGAATGCATCACTTGAATATTGATGTTCTAACCTAAGTTCTAGCACTTATGATGATTAATTTTCCCTCCTTATGTAGAATTAAATGTCTCTAGTACCTAATTGAATCTAGTTTCTATCATGGTTGAAGCACCTCCAAGAAGGAGGGTTTCATCTGCAAATTGGGAGTTTTTCAATCTCTTTGTTCTTTGGACAATTATAATTCCAGGAAAATTCCTAATAATCCTTTCTTCCTCCAATTTATTTCTTAAAGAGTTAGCCAACATAATATATAAAAGAGGATATAGGGGCATCATTGCCTTCGACCTCATTTTTCTTTGGAATAAATGGTTGGGTCTCTAGTTGAATAGGGGAGCGATCCAGTGAAGTTTTCCCAACAAACCTAGCTAGTAGAAAATGAACGCACAAAGCTTGCGAGAGAGAAGAGAAGATACTAGAATAAAATAATTGTATTAATTGTATTCCAAACTCAAAGAGTGAATAATTTACTATATATATATAGGTTACATGAGTAACTAATGCGCCATAGCAATGATCTAGAGAGATCTAGACACTCACTAACAGACACTGGAGTGAACTGCCACCTAGTCCTAGTTAACTGGCCATATGGTCATCAGTTAACTAACTAATTACAGGTGGAGTGGGGATAAAATATAGTATGCACATGTGTGGTGCCTTCCTGGTGATGATCCCAAGGTAATTGTGCCCTCATGGTGATTATATTGAGGTTTGCATGCAACACTTGGTGATAATACCAAGGTTTCCATGAAAGACTCCACTTCACTAGTATAACTGAGGTGTAACTAACTCAATATTGAAAAGGATGTGGTGCCCTCATCTAGGGGAGAATATCTCTAACCAAGGGCACCCTCACCATAGACTTGTCAACCTAGGAAAATAAATACTAGGTGAGTGTATAATATCTCCAACTTAAACACCACTAGGGTGTAAATAATGAATGGATCCCGAAGAACAAGGCCATGTTAGGTACCCATTGTACAATGCATCTAAGAATAAAACACTAAAAATAGAGGAAAGAGGGAAAAACTCATGGGAAAACTCCCCTCAAAGTACAATGCATCAAAAAAAAAAAAGGAACAAAAGAATTTGATAAGAAATTGTGTTCTTCACTCCAAGGAAACCTTGCAAATGTGCAAGTTTATGCTTAGCGAATATTTTGTTGAAGAGGTAGATGTATGTATGGATATGATGAAGCAGATGAACCAATGAGTTGTTCACATATATCCACTTTATCTTATTATAAAGAAGAAGATCCAAATCTCATACAGTGTGAAGTTTGGATGAAACTTTGCAAATCGCATAGCCATTTCTGGAAAAATGCTGAAAATTTGTTGATTTTAAAATGCTCATAACTTCACTCCCCGGACTCTGTTTTGGACAATTGTTTTTTTGAAATTGGATATTTTTCCTAGGGGAATTTAAATATCCAATTTTCTCCTGCAAATTCTTCTCAAAAAGTGTCAGAAGTGAATCTGAACTGCGTGTCCCCCTTTTTGGCTCCTGAGATGCATGTGTGTAGCTCCTAAGATGCATGCATGGGAGTCTCAACATGTGGTTCCTAGGATGCATGCATGGTGCATGAAAAAGTGTCTACATGTGACTCCTAATATGCACACATGATATCTTACACTTGTGATTCAAAAAACATGTATGAAATGGAGTATAGATCATCTCCAATGAATGAAAAAAAAGATGTCCAGATACTTGTGTAGAAGGTTGTTCAAACAGAGAGGCTTGATATTCAAGTGGATTTTCTACTAGCTCTATCTTTTCAACCTTCTGCATGCACTCTTTACAATATTCCTTATTCTTGAATAGAACCTCCAATATGGTCCATAGTTCATGTAACATACCCACTCTCCCATTGAGTCTCGTTACCACCTTACACATGCTCTGATGCCATAATGTAATGTACCCAGTCTCCCATTGAGTCCCACTACCACCTTACACATGCTCTAATACCAATTTGTAATGTCCCCAACCACCCCAGGCTAGGCCATGTCACACAACCTCAACTTCTATAGCTCTAATTCAACCAAATTGTAACATCCTCAACATACTACTAATCAATGATAATATGAAGTTTCACTGCGCAGATTCTACTCTGATACAAGTATGTGTAGTAACACTTCAAGTAATGCCCTCATTCCAAGACTAAGTCATGCCACACAACTTATAACAGTGGAATCAATATTCTATTTTTAATTCAAACTTAAGTAGCAGTAATAACTCAAAATTGTGTGCACCAATTGTGTGCACTAGTATTCAAATTACACAACGCAACTACGTGCACAACCATCTAGGCCTCATACGTCAACTCAGGTTTCACTATGCGTGGAATCTAATTCTTTGACCGCACACAAAAATCTCCATCCTCTTGATACACACAAGCTACAATCCTGTGCACTTGGCGACTCAATCTTCTTCTTGCAATACTCATAACCAATTTTACTATATTATCTTAGCAGGCAAGGCTATCATCCATTAACATACTCATGCACAACTACAAATATAGGCTATAAGAATCATATTTACAAGTGCAAGTAGCATTAAACAAAATAACAACAAATACTTATATGAAACAACATACAAGAAGTAACCCATGACAACCAAAGACAAATATGCACACAGTAAACAAGACAAGCACATAAAAACACTTATCTTGTATGAAAGTCACCAAATGTAGTCTTGAATTAGATGTTCCTCCTAGCCATAGAAATTGTTTCTCATAAGCTTTTAGCAATAGGTCACCCCTGAGCTGGGGCTCAACTCCACTAGGGGAAATACTTCTAGTGACACACTAAAGTTTGACTCACATTAGAATTGCTCAATCCTAGATGCCCATTGTTGCAACTAGCCCACAATCCCTCATTCTTCATGCACCTTTCACACCCAAGGAAGTGTTCCCCTTCTCTAATCAACATTCCTTCGTCTTCCCCACTTCCCTTACCAAGGTTACCAACAACAGGTCAAACAAGAAGTCTCTAAGCCCTGTGACTAATGCTCAACACACCAGGGAAAAAATCCCAGCAAACTCTCACCTAGAGAATATGATCACGGGTCTGGAAACCACTCCACAAGAACCAATCTATTACCTAGAGAGACTACTCATGGTCTTCCAACCCAACTCCTCGACAGTATAATTATGGTTACAACCCCACAACTCTCTGCAAGATTCTTTGGGTAGATAAGGTAATAATCATATTTTCCATACATTCCGACCCCTTCTGCTCATGAGGGCCTACAACATCCATAATCATGTAATAATACCATCATGCTCGAAATACATTAAGGCCAACAATATATATTTCATGTCTTCCACTTGACACTTGTCACCTTCAAATGTAGCTTTAAGCCACTTCATGACTCGTTCCCTACCCTTGGGAACTTAGGATAAAAACATATCCACATTACTCTTTTCCGAAAATATTATTAAAATATTCCCCAAGACTTACGACTCACCCCCTTTTC
>ML785996.1:11680-87116 GCA_009831015.1 Picea engelmannii | reverse complement strand
TGTATTAATATTCATGATTATATTTACATGGATAGGCAGGCTAGCCTATATGCATCCACTCTCACCAGCCTCATAATCACATAGGATCTTTGGCCTCCATACATAACCATTCATTCACTCACATTAACCCAAGTGCACACAACATAGTGTAATGTGCATGCTCACCTAGGTGCGTGCAATACATAAACTATGTGCACCTTGTCTTAGATAACATTATCCGTGCACTACTCAGATGCACAAAACACAAAAACTTAATGCTAACGATTCACCATCCTAACTATTCATACATTTACATTTGGTAACAATCGTCTCACCAACCTATATGTACAATTATCAAGGGTTATGGGTCAGGGACATTATAATCCCCTCCCACTTATTTATGCACTCTCCTCAGTGCATCATATACACATGCACATACAAAAATTTCAAACATCATAAAAAAGATGAGGATACTCTGCTCGCATAGCATCCTCGTGCTCCCAAGTTGCATCCTCAAGATGATACCAAGTCCATTGGACCTTTACCAACTCCATGGCTCGATTATGAAGCTGCTTGATTTTTCGATCCACTATGAAAACCAATCGCACTTGAAATCCACCTTCTTGCTCCACTTGAATCACATTCCAATCAATAATATGATTAACATCAGGTATGTACTTCTTAAGCAATGACACGTGGAAAAAGTTATGAATACATAAGGATGCAGGAAATGCAAGCATATATGCGACAGGACTAATCCTCTCAAGGATTTTGAATGGCCCATAATAGTGCGTCGCTAACTTAGAACACTTTTCCATCTTCAAGGAAATGCACCTTTCCTTCACTTTCAAAAGCACGTGATAACCCACTCCAAATTCTCTATGGGTTTTTCCTTTATCTACATAGCTTTTCTATCTATCTTGGGAAACATTTATATTATGCTTTATATTTACCATCTCCTCGATTTCCTGGATTATATCTGGTCCAACTACTGCACAATATGTTGGGTTGTCCCAACTCACTGGCGTGTTACACCACGTACCATAAAGTGCTTTAAATGGGCTCATCTTTAAAGATGCTTGACACCCATTTTTGTAAGAAAAATATACCAAATGAAGGTAATCATCTCACTTGGATGGTTTATCCATTACATACATCCTCAACATGTCTTTAATCACCTAATTTACCCTCTCAATTTGACCATCTAACTCAAAGTGATATGTTGTGATGAAATTTAGATTTGTTCCAAATCCTTTGAATAACCCTTTCTAGAAATTTAAGGTGAACTTGGAATCCTTGTTAGACACAATTGTCTTAGGTACACCATGCAACTTAGCAACTAAATGCATGTATATCTCAGCAATGTCAGTTTCCATGTGCTTTTAATTCACTGGAATAAAATGGGAAGCTTAAGTAAGCTTGTCCACTATCACCATAATAGAATCATGTTGCTTAGTATTCCCAGGAAACTTAGCTATGAAGCCCATGGTCACAAATTCCCACTTCCACTCAGGAATGGGAAAGGGTTGTAGCAAGTTAGTTGGATGTATGTTATCAGCCTTGACCTTCTGACATTCGAGATATCTTGAAATGAAATCCGCAACTTCCTTTTTCATACCTGGACAAAATTATTGCTTCTTGACCGCGACAATGATCTTATGGTAACCTAGATGTACAACATACATAACCTTATGCATCTATGAAAAAATCAATTTCCTCGACTCTTGATTATTCAGCACGTAGACTCTACATCTATACATGAGGATCCCATCCTCTCTTAACTCATAACCTTCAAAAATTGGCTGCGACACACCTTGCTGTAAATTTGCACTTGTATCCATATAATGCAAATCTGATTTGGAAACTTCCAAAACTCTTTCATGCAAATCTATCTGGTACATGCTAATGGTTGTATCATACATTTCATGCATCCTCCTACTGAGTGTATCAACCACCTTTTTCTCTTTTCCTCTGATATGCTTTATGTCGAAGTCATACTCACTGAGGAACTCTAACCACCTTCTTTTCCTGGCATTGAAACTTGGTTTTCCAAACAAATACTTAAGATCACGATGGTATGTTCTCAACTCAAATCTCTTACCCATGAGATAATTCTGCCACATGTTTAAGGCATGAACTATGGCTACCAATTCCAAGTCATGAGTAACATAGATCCTTTCATGCTCTTTCAACTTCCTTGATTCATAGCATACCATATGCCCATTCTAACTCAGGGCTCCCCTAATTCCTTCTTTACATGCATCCATGCACACAACGAAGTTTGCATCTAGATCAACAATTCTCAAAATTGGTGCACTTGTTAATAAGTTATTCAAGTGTTGAAAACTCCTTGCGCAATCTGGAGTCCATTCAAATTGTGCACCTTTATTCTGTAGGGATGTGATTGGATGCACAATCTGTGAGAATCCTTTAATAAACCCTCTGTAGTACACTGCCAGTCCCATAAAGGACCTTACTTCTGCGACATTTCTTAATGTTTTCCATTCCTCAATGGATTTTATCTTTGTTGGGTCCACAACTATTCCTTCCTCTGAAATAATATAACCCAAGTAGTGAATATGTCGCTCATAAAATGAACATGTGTTCAACTTTGCATAAAATTGATGCTCCCTAAACACCTACAACACCATCCTCAAGTGTTTTCGATGCTCTTCCTCAGATTTTAAGTAAATAAGAATGTCATCGAAAAACAAAATGACAAACTTATCCAAGTAATTTCTGAAAAATCCATTCATTAAACACATGAAGGCAGTTGGTGCATTCGACAACCAAAATGGCACCACTATAAACTCGTAATGAACATACCATGTTATGAAGGTTGTCTTACTGATGTCTTCCTCTTTTATTCTCACTTGGTGATATCCAGATCTGAGATCTATCTTGGAAAATATCCTTGCTCCCCTCAATTGATCAAACATGTCATTTATCCTTGGAAAAGGATACTTGTTCTTCATTGTTACCTTGTTCAATTTCCTAAATTTGATACAAAGTTCAACATACCATCCTTCTTCTTCACGAACAAAATTGGCGCACCCCAATGCAACACACTTGGGAATATATACCCTTTCTTCATAAGCTCTTCAAGTTTCATTTGCAACTCCTTCAGTTTTGGTGTACTCGTCCTACAAGGAGTCTTGGATACAGGTGTTTCTCTTGGCATCAGATTTATAGAGAAGTTGATATCTCTTTTTGGAGGAAATCCCGGTATCTCCTTAAAGACATCCTTGAATTTCCTTTAGTATTGCACAATCTTCTACACTTGGAACTTTATCCTTAGGTGCCTCTTCCATGTGCACTGTGAATACTTGACACCCTTTCCTGTAACTTTTCTTCAACTGCAAAGATGAAACTTCTCAAATAGTCACAGCTCTTGAAATTCCTTGAACTGACCTCAAATTTCCTTCCTCATCCAAGCAATTAAATTCCTTGTTGAATTTTCACTATGCTAGGCTCAAACATGAAGTTTATTTCAATTTTAGCATCTTCTTGAACAATAAACAAATGTAGCTACACCATTAACAATTGTTGCAATAACCAAGATCACAAGAAAAAATACCATGCACAAGAACATAAGAAATATCATGGGATACCCTTCTCAACAATGGAAGAAAACCCAGGAATCATTTACTATATTCTCAAGAGAAAGACCTCCCACACCATAGACCTAGCACACAAAGGGTGCTCTCCAAAACCAAGAAGCTAGCGCCCAAGAGAGGTGCGCACTTCATCCCTAGAATATGTACTTTCTAAAATTTCCAAAATCACATGTGTGTTGTGTGTTTCCTCAATGGGGAAATTACCTTTATTTATACTAAACTAGACAGACCAAGAATGGTGTCTATTGGCACAATAGGGTCGACCTCAATAACTCAGAAAATAATTAATTATTACAATAAACATTAAATATATTTTATATATGGTGGAGCTGACCTGTACCCTTTACATCACAATTAGGGTTATAGGTAAATCTCACTCTCTGACAATATAGCAAGGGATCTCACCCACCCACTAGTGCTCAACCAATGGGGGCACGTCCTCCTGTGCTCAACCACAGGGACGTCCTACTCAACAGATCTCTATCTCACTGAGTCACAAAGGAGAATCTTCTAGAGTACCACATCACCTCAAGTCTTTGCACAGAGGAGAACGATACACCCATCACATGGGCACCTTCACCCCTCACAGGGGTACACATCGTTTCATCTCAAATGACACACCCATCTTATGGGCATCCTCACCCTACACAAGGGCATACACATCGACACACCCATCTCATGGGAATCTTCACCCCACATAGGGGCACACAACATCCCATCTCGATCTCAGAGAGGAAAAACACACCCATCACATGGGCACACCCAACTCATGGGCTCTCTCACAGTTTGTCTCACTCGGCCTCATAGAAGAACATGTCCTGGAGGATGTCTCAAGAAGCTGTAATCATCAACATGCCTTATTGTAACAATCCAAGATAGCATGGTGCTTGTCTAGCCAATACATACCAATGAGGCAATCATGCGACCCCAAAGGTATATTATTCAACTCAGCTCTAGTGTGCAGTCCATTCATCTCCATGGGACATGCCTTAACCATCTCACTAATTTTCATCTTTTCTACTGGAGCTAACTACACCAACCAAGGTTTTCCAAGATTTCTTCTTTGCAAATGGAATCTTTCCACCATCTTAGGATCTAGATAACTATGACTAGCTCCTGAGTCAATTAAAATAACAATGGGTTGGTCATTAATCTTACTTTCCACCTTGATCATGTGCAACTAAAACTCATCCTACTTGTTATTTAGCATGGCGTAAATCCTTGGCACATTTCTTCCCATATCCTCCATTGTTGCATCTTGTTGTACACTATGCACATTCCTCGCTTTATCACCTCTTTAAGGGAAATCTTTGTGCATATGATTTCCACCACAACCCCGACACTTTATAGGTTGTGTCCAACTTTTTCTGACATTTTGGGCTCCTAAAGAGTTGTCTTTCCTTGCACAATGTTTCTGAAAAAATTTGGCTTAGCTCCCTTCTTCCTTTGATCCACCTTACTTTTCATCTTGTCTTCCCAAGCCTTTTGGAAAATCAGTCTTTCCCTTTGTTGCTCATAAAGACACTTAACACGCCTTATGGTTTCTTCCAATGTCTTAGGGTCACCATACTATATCTTGACATTAATAAATGAGGGAAACCCACTCAAGTACCTATGAATATTCATCTGCTCATCCTTGATAAAAGGCACATAATTTAGTATCTCTAAAAATCTTCTTTCGTACTCATCTATCGTCATTCTCCCGATCTTGAGTTTGAAGAACTCCTTCATTTTCCTATCATAGTAGTGCTTGGTTAAGTATTTATTTTGGAAATACCTCTTGAACTCTCTCCAAGTCACTTTCTTCTCATCAATGTGTTGCACTTGCACATACTGATCCCACCACCTTGATTCCTTTCCCTTTAACTGATAGATAACAATTCTCCCTTTTGCTTGTGCAGAATAGTTATGCAATTGGAAGTACTTTCTCATACCCAACAACTAGGTATTTGCATCTTCATCCTTCTTGCACTCACCATCAAAGGTAGGAAGCTTGATCTTATTTATTTCTCCATGTAGCTCGTCCACCCCAGTCCTTCTCTTATGCTTTCTGACAGGAGATGGACTTGAACTACTGTGTGTCTTCCTGAAAAATTGCTTACCAATAATTCTTTTTTCTCTTCTTTTCTCATCATGAGACGTGTGACTTCTTGATCTACTCGACTTGGTTTCCTTATCCATTTTATTTTCTATTTTGTTCAAACACTGCATCAATTTGAGATTGAAGTCATATTGTTGCTCCTTGGATCTCATAAGCCTTTCATTATCATCCTTATAACTCTAGACATCTATTTGTAGTACTTTTACAGTTTCTACCAAGTTCATGCGCTCCCTTTTGGATTATGTACCATCAACACCCAAAACGACATACAGATCTCCAAATTCATCATCAGGAGTATAAGTCCTCTGTGCATATTCCATGATTTTAACCTTCTTTACTGATTTTGTCATGCTCTTAATCGATGATACTTCTGCAAAATGTCCAGGCAATTAATGTTTGATAGATGATTTCATGCAACAACTTTATGAAAAATTTGCACCATATTGTCAAAATCCTTTCTTCAGATTTCTTGGATGATTTTAACATCCCAAACTCTAGTGTGCACACCTGTGCATCATCGTCTTTGTGCACATCACAACTCTATATCGCACACCAATGGTTTTGCACGCAACTAAACTCAGCATTACACGATACCAATTCTTATCGCACACATATATTCATGTTGGTCTCTGGCCCATACAAGTCCAGTGTTGAACCAATAGATATGATACCATAATGTAACGTACCCAGTCTCCCATAGATCCCTATTACCACCTTACACATCTCTAATACCAATTTGTAATGCCCCCAACCACCCCAGGTTGTGCCACGTCACACAACCTCAACTTCTGTAGCTCTAAGTCAACCAAATTGTAACATCACCAACGTACTATTGAGCAATGATACTCTAAAGTTTCACTACGCAGATTCTACTCTGATAAAATTCCACACACTAACACTTCAAGTAATGCACTCAGTCCAAGCTTGATTCGCACCACAAAAATTATAATAGCTCAAGTAATATTCTTTTTTTCTCAATTCAAACTTAAGCAGTAGTAATAACTCAAAACTGCACACACTAATTGTGCGCACTAGCATTCAAATTACATAGCGCAACCCCACACACAACCATTTAAGCATCATGCACCAACTTAGGTTTAATTGTACGCTTAATCTAATACTTTGACCGCACACACAAATCTCCAGCCTCTTGATACACATAGGCTACAATCCTGCGCACTTGACCACTCAATCCTCTTCTTGCAATACTTATAACCAATTTTACCAGATTATTTTAGAAGGAAAGGCTATCATCCACTGACATACTCATGCAAAACTACAAATATAGGCTATAATCATCATACGTACAGGTGCAAGCAACATTAAACAAAATAACAACAAATACTTATATGCAACAACATACAAGAATTAACCCATAACAAACATAGACAAATATGCACACAATAAACAAGACAAGCACATAAAAAACACTTATCTTGTATGAAAGTCACCAACTGCGGCCTTGACTTAGATGTTCCTCCCAGCCATAGACATTGTTTCTCATAATATTTTAGCAATAGGTCACCCCTGCGTTGGGGCTCAACTCCACCAGGGAAAAGACTTCTAGTGACACACTAAAGTTTGACTCATAGCAGAATTGCTCAGTCCTAGATGCCCAATGCTGCAATTAACCCACATTCCCTCATTCCACGTGCACCTGTCACACCCAAGGAAGTGTGCCCCATCTATACTCAATGGTATTTTGGTTACCCCACTTCCCTTCCCAAGGTTACCAGCAACAGGCTAGACATGGAGTCTTTGAACCCTTTCACTAATGCTCAACGCACTAGGGAACACCTCCCAACAAAACCTCACCTAGAGAATACGCTTACGGGTCTAGAAACCACTCAACAACATCCAATCTATCAACCAGAGAGATTTCTCACGTTCTTCCAACCTGACTCCTCGATAGTAGAATTCTGGTTACAACCCCACAACTCCCTACAATCTTGTCTGGGCAGATAAGGTAATAATCAAATTTTCCATACAATATGAACCCTTATGATCATGAGATCCTACAACATCCATAATCATGTAATAATACCATCATGCCATAAATACACTAAGGTCAACAATATAAATTGCATGCCTTCCACTTGACACGTGTCACCTTTAGAAGTAGCTTTAAGCCACTTGGTTACTTGTTCCCTACCCTCAGGAACTTATGATAAAAACATATCTAGATTATACTTTTCCAGAAATATTATTAAAATATTCCCCAAGACTTATGACTCACCCCCTTTTCCCTTTTTCGGTGGAGTATCCCCCCCTCATCTCTTTTCGCTTGAGTCAATTAGTGTGCAAAAATGAAATGTTATATTAATATTCATGATTATATTTACATGGATAGGCGCACTGGCCTATCTGAGTGTAGGCTCACCAGCCTCATAATCACACAGGTTCTCTGGCCTCCATGCATATCCATTCATACCCATGCACTAACCCAAGTGTGCGCAACATAGTGCAATATGTGCACTCACCCAGGTGCACGCAACACATAAACGGTGAGCAACCTATCTTAGATAACACTTCTCCATGCACTACTCAAACGTGCGCAATATCAAAACTTAATGCTAGCAATTGTTCATACATTTACATTTGGTGCCAATTAGTATATGTGCAATTATCAAGGGTTTTGGGTCAAGGACATTACAGTTCATCCAGAGTTGAGAGTGATTCCTCCTCTACATGACATCGTAGTTCAGGAGAAAAAAAATGCAAATGAATCTGAGAGCCATGTCTTGTCTATTAAGAAAATCATTTTTCACATTTGCTGAATCCGATTGTACTTCTATTGCCATGGTTATTTGGTATAAGCCTCTACTTCTAAGAAGAAGTAGAATCTTTGGCTTCCACTCCAAATAATTGTGTAGCGTATGAAGAATTGTTGGTGAAAACTCCATTCCATCTTACTATATCTTCCTCCTGTACCTATAAATAAAAATGTTTATGCTCTTTCTCCTAGCAATCAAGGATTTGATACCATGTGAATTTTTCACAACAAACCTAGCTAGTAGAAAATGAGCACACAAATCTTGCAAGAGAGAAGAGAAGAGAGTAGAGTCGGAGAATTGTATTAACTGTATTTCATACTCAAAGAGTGAATAATTTACAATATATATAGGCTACATGAGTAACTAATGTGACATAGGAGTGATCTAGAGAGATCTATACACTCACTGACAACCATTGGAGTGAAATTCCACCTAGTCCTAGTTAATTGGCCATGCACTCATCAATTAACTGACTAATCACAAGTGGAGTGAGGAGAGAATATAGCATGCACATGTGTGGCACCTTCTTGGTGATGATCCTAAGGTAAGTGCTCCCTCATAGTGATGATATCGAGGTATGCATGCAACACTTGGTAATAATACCAAGGTTTCCATGAAAGACTCCACTTCACTAGTTTAACTGAGGTGTAACTGACTCAATACTGAAGAGGATGCGACACCCTCATCTAGGGGAGAATATCTCTAACCAGGGGCACCCTCAACATATACTAGTCAACCTAGAAAAATAAATATTAGGTGAGTGTGTAACATCTCCAATAGATCCATGGGGAATTGATGTAGGAAGAAATCCAATGGATATAGGGAAGACTAAAGCCAAACTTAGACATCAATTCAAATAAGAAAGAATTCCTTACACTACCAAAGGTGTTTTCCATGTCTAATTTTATGATCATACATTTTTCTATATTATTCATAATGGAATGAATGGCTTCTTGCACTAGCACTATATTGTCAACAATTTTCCTATTTTGGAGAAACCCTCCTCGATTTTCTAAGATGAGCTTGGGCATTAATTTATTGAGCTTGGAAGCTATAATCCTTGTCATTATTTTATATGAACAATTGAAAAAAGATAGAGGACAAAACCAAGAGAAGGAAGACAAATTAGATCCTTTAGGAATTAATTCCAAAAAATAGGAGTTAGTGCTACTTCCCAACTTGCAAGACTTTTGAGAATATTGTAACATTGTTTTGAGGTCTGAGGTTTGTCTTGATAAGTCTCCAAAAATATCTGTAGAAGGAAATCAAATATCCATTGCACCCAAATGCTTTGAAGGGTTATAAACTCCATATGGATTTTAAAATTTCCTCTTCTTCGATTGGCTTTAACAAATCTAAATTTTCTTCATTTGTTACTACTGAGGGAATATTCTCCAACACAGTCATCATTTCCTCAAGAGTCGCTTCATCTTGATCAATGAAGAGGGATACAAAACGTGCCCAATTAGTTGTCTTTCAAATATTTTTGTTCCATCATCCATCATGATTTCCTTTACATTATTTTTAATAACTCTATCCTTGGCTTTCTTATGGAAAAATGTAGTGTTCATGCCCCCTGCCTTGAGCCATAAGATTTTGGATTTAAGTCTCTAGGTATCCTCTTCATATCAAATGTATTTTTTAATATTTTGATGGATTTTTGTCTCTTTTTCCTAGATTTTAACAGTGATGTCTTCGTGCTCCATTATGGATTGGACTTCTCTAAGATGAGACCTATATAACTCTTTTTCATCTAAAGGAGAACTATAGGATGTTTTCACCCATTCTTTTAGCGCATGTTTGACATGTTTCAACTTTTTCTCCCATATGTAAATAGGTGTTGGGTGCCCAGAATCCATATTTTACAGGCTACTTCTACTTTACCAAAATTTCTTGATTTTGAATCCATAATGGATTATAGCAGAAAGGAAGAGGCCCATAGTCCAAGAAGTCCTGAAGATGTAGAACAATTAACTTATGGTCAAATATCGTCAAAGGGATGATCCTTGACTTTATTACTTAATATTGTGAAAGAAAATCATTGTTAACTAAGAATCTATCTAATCTGGTTGCTATATGTCTAGGTGTATTTCCCTCTAATTGGCTAGACATCTATTAAATCCCACTCAGCTATCAAATTTTCCATTTGTTCTCTGAGAAAGTCTTTGATGGCATTTCGTCCTTTTTTTTCATTGTTTGAAAGAACCACATTGAAATCTCCAACAATAACACTATTGATGGCATGGTCCTATTCCTTCAAAGATAGTAAATATATCCAACAATTTTTGTTTTCCATATAGTTAACAAGCATATATAAATTAAATACATTGATACTCTTACTAGATTGGTTGTTGGTGAGCCTTTTGAGTATCCATTTTTGTGTTTTCTAGGTAAAATCTAAATGAAGGATCTGATTATTCCAGAGGGTGTATAATCCCTGTGATGCTCCCCTTGAGTTGGCCACTATTCCATCACACTATCTCCATTGCTATTTCCTAACCTTCAAAGCTTCTGATGACTCCATCTTAGTCTCTTAGAGGAGGAGAATGGTAGCTTGTTATGTTCTTACGAGATCCCTTAAGGTTGCTTCTTTGCTCCTACTACCAAGACCCCTACAATTCTATGAGACAAGTATAATTATTTAGAGAGGGGGATGGTCCACCACCTCTCTGTGGCGGACTATTTCCAAGTGTTATGGTGGGTTTTGATGCACCTCCAATGGTTTTATCTATTGTTTTATGAGTTTCCATCATCTTATCTCTATTGGTCGGTTCTTCCCTTTTAGCTTTTGTTTTCATCCTTCCTTCTTTTTGGGGAATCTTTTCTTCATATTTCCCATCTTCTTTTTCTTCTTCCTCAATATATATTCGATGTTTACCCTTCGATTTTAGGTCCGTGAGGCTATTTTTGGATCTATGGGATTGTTAAACTCCTCTATTCTTTATGAGACTCAATCATTCTCTTTCAAAGGTGGGTATTATAGTATTTGGACCAAAGGCGATTATGCTTCCACTATGGTTTCTACCCTTGACGCCACATGAAGGTTTACTGAGGCTTCTTTAGACAGGATTTGATCATTTTGTTATAAAACTTCATATCTATTTGACGACATTTTCTGAGTGCCTCCTTTCCCATTGCTTCATGTCTATAGATGATCATCAAATTGGGTTGAAACATTTCCTTTGTTGGGTGTATGAGACCCAACAATCTTTGATGCCTATGGTATCGAGATCCCTAGCATTGAGGCTTGATACATCGCCTGAAGATTAGTGTCTGTCCCCATATTTCTCTTTACCATCTACCATTGTTCCTCTTTATTTGATGTTGGTTAAGGAAATTGTGTGTTCTTCTTATAGTCTTTAGCAAAATGCCCATACTCATGATATGATTTTCACTTGAATGGTAGATGTTCATAGTCTAAAGTCTATTCATGTTTCCAGTTGTCCAGAGATAGTTTGGAATCCATCTATTCAAACACATGCCTTGAGAGTAAAATAATCATGGTCAATTTTGGAAAATTTAATCCATGTCCTCCTTTGTCTCGAACAAGAAAGCATAATATTCCCTTGCCACAAAAAAAGGTGCAGTTTTACTTCGATCAGAACCATCCAATTTTTTTACAGCCAGGTTGCCATAGCCCATGATGATAACCAAATTCCTTTAAACTATCTTATGAATCCCCTTTCTACCAGGGCGAGGGCTTTGTGTCTTTGGAGCATTGGTCAACTTCACTTCTAAAATTTTCTCAGCTCACTTGATGAATTGGGTTTGTTGATCTCTTAAAGGCTTTCCAAAAGAGGAGACCATTACTTGAAAGGTCATTACCTATATATATATAGGGGGTTGGGATCCCCCTCCAAAGGCCATGTCCATTGCCACTCTCAGGGCAATAAGTAAGCATGCGCTAAGGTTTCAAATCATAGCGTAGTGCATGAGTAAATTAAGTCCTTGATTTTTGTACTTAAAAACATTATTGTTTTGAAGAATGTTTCTCTATGTATAAAGGAAAGAAAGATACTAGAAGTGATTTTTGTATACGTAACAATAATCTTTTAACAACAATAACATATTCAAATGATTTAAATTTTTAAATACTCATATTTTTATTTAATGAAAAGGCAACTTCATAGTTTAAGCTAAATTTCCAATGACCTATTCAAATTATTTTAATTTTTAAATATTCATTAAATTTTGGCCAACTTCACATTTTAAAATAGAATTTCGAAGAGTTCAATTCATATTACTTATTTTTTCAAAAATTCAAGTTAAGGTCAATTCATAACATTTAAACATAAACTATAGGATTTAATTCATTAAATGTCTTCCGCACTTGTAAAAATTCACGTTAAAATAAATTCAAACTTAAGCAGCAGTAATAACTCAAAACTGCACACACTAATTGTGCGCACTAGCATTCAAATTACATAGCGCAACCCCACACACAACCATTTAAGCATCATGCACCAACTTAGGTTTAATTGTACGCTTAATCTAATACTTTGACCGCACACACAAATCTCCAGCCTCTTGATACACATAGGCTACAATCCTGCGCACCTGACCACTCAATCCTCTTCTTGCAATACTTATAACCAATTTTACCAGATTATTTTAGAAGGAAAGGCTATCATCCACTGACATACTCATGCAAAACTATAAATATAGGCTATAATCATCATACGTATAGGTGCAAGCAACATTAAACAAAATAACAACAAATACTTATATGTAACAACATACAAGAATTAACCCATAACAAACATAGACAAATATGCACACAGTAAACAATTATATGTAACAACATACAAGAATTAACCCATAACAAACATAGACAAATATGCACACAGTAAACAAGACAAGCACATAAAAAACACTTATCTTGTATGAAAGTCACCAACTGCAGCTTTGACTTACATGTTCCTCCCAGCCATAGACATTGTTTCTCATAATATTTTAGCCACAGGTCACCCCTTGTTGGGGCTCAACTCCACCAGGGAAAAAGACTTCTAATGACACACTAAAGTTTGACTCATAGCAAAATTGCTCAGTCCTAGATGCCCAATGCTGCAATTAACCCACATTCCCTCATTCCACGTGCACCTGTCACACCCAAGAAAGTGTGCCCCATCTATACTCAATGATATTTTGGTTGCCCCACTTCCCTTCCAAAAGTTACCAGCAACAGGCTAGACATGGAGTCTTTGAACCCTGTCACTAATGCTCAACGCACTAGGGAACAACTCCCAACAAAACCTCACCTAGAGAATACGCTTACGGGTCTAGAAACCACTCAACATCCATCCAATCTATAAACATTTTTTTTCTGCTGTTTTTTTGTTGGGCTGCAGCGATTTGGGGTAATACCCACTGTCCAAGATGGGGATCTCACCTTATTCTGTAAATTCACTGCCCACCCACATCATCTAGGTTTGCGCTTATTTTATTTTATATTTCATCTCCAGCGAGATCTCAGAGAGTGATGTTTTTCCTTCGAATAACAGAGTCAAGAGCCATTGTCAAGTATTTGGCCAAAAAGTACAAGGGGCAAGGCACCGATCTCCTGGGAAACACGCTGGCAGAGCAATCCCTGGTTGAGCAGTGGTGTGAGGTGGAAGGACACTCATTCTTTCCCCCTGCTTCTGCCATTTTATTTCAAACCTTCATAGTAGCATTGAGGGGAGGCACCACAGATGAAGCAGCTGTAGAAATCAATATTCAGAAGCTGAACGGAGTGTTGGATATTTACGAGGAGAGGCTGTCAAAGAGAAAGTACTTGGCGGACGATTTCTTCAGTTTGGCCGACCTCCAACATATGCCGTATACGCACTACCTCGTCACCTCTTGCAGGAAGGGGGATCTGATATTCTCGAGAAAACATGTGAATGCATGGTGGGAGGACATCTCCTCTCGTCCTGCCTGGAAGAAAGTTGCAGAGAAGTTGCCAAAGTGAGGAGGGTAGACAGGAAATTACATAACTTTTATGTGAGACATCTGTTTTAAGTAATGTCATTTGGAATTACATATTAATAAATACCTTTTATTTCACACACCTTTTTAATGTAATGTCATTAGGAATTACATATTGATATTGTTGGAAAATGTGAGACTAGGGTTACTCGGATTTATTATCTTTTCAATGGTTTGTTATTTGCTTGTACAATGAAAATGGTTTAATGGTTACGAACATATATTTCTTTTTAATAGATTATAAATTCAAATCCACAAGAATAGATATATATATCTTAATAGAAGTTAAATTAAATGACTTGGCATGATGTCATGAATTAAATATTCAAATTTCAAATTTCAAATTATCAATACATCACATTTAAACAAATTTCAATGCACTCAATTTCAATACACTCTTACTTCAAAGAGATTTCAAATTATCAATACATCACATTTAAACAAATTTCAATGCACTCACACTAACACTAACATGCATAACTTCATAGCTCCAATAACAAGAGCTATCCAACTATTACATGGTGGTCACGCTGTCTATTACATGATCCAGATACTCGATGGCATCGTCAATGGCGCTGCTGCCCGCGACCATTCTAAACCCCACTAACTTCAATTAAATCTAAACTAAAATTCCACAGGATCAAGTATACCACGGATCTGTTGCAGCATCTATTTAGAATGAATGAAAATGTAGAATCTAATACGATTGAAAAATAAGAGCAGCTATGAAGAATGAATGAAAATGTAACATCCGATACGATTGAGGAAGAAGAACAGGGATTTTAGCAGCTATATGCACTACACATTTTTGCACTGGCTTTGGCTTTTAGATCTTCTCGTTCGCTCCCCTGGTATGTTTAGAGAGGGGTTGGAGACCGAAAATCCTACACCCAGAAGTTAGTTTGTTGGTAGGGTTTAAACTTTTTCAGATTTTGAAGTCCGTGAGCTTTCAAAGGGTTTAGCCGGAACACCCATTAAAGCGTTATGGACTTAGTAAAGGTGGTGGCATTAAAATAAATAAAAATTGCACCCTAATAAAATTGTTTGAGATGGCTTGTCCACAACTTTGGAGGAAAATATACTTTTTAGGACACAATGACATTGTTGGGATTTGGTGACAACCAATTATCAAGAACAGATCTGGATTCTATTATTCTGAGTTGGTTACAACCAAATAAGCCAAGTTAGAATATGGATAGGGATTGCATTTATTAATCAGTTTCTTGTGTGAATGTATAAATTCATGTAAGCCCGACAAAATGACTGAGTGTGAGTGAGCTGATGTAATCTCCATGATCTGAATAAAGTGTGAGTGAGCTGATGTAATCTCCATGATCTGAATAATAAGACAACCGATGCATATGCTTGGTGGATGAGCCCAACGTTTGGGTGAACCACATGAAATCCATGTGTTCCTTATATGTGTGATTATTAATTATCATTGTGAATTGTGTTTTCCGCTTTTACAATTCTAACAAGTGGTATCAGAGCTGGTTGTCCATGTGAGTTGTGTCCGTGAGCGAAATCTATCACTGAAAAAACTCGTTTCATGAGCCGAGAACGAAGTTTTTATTTTTCATGGTCGCCAGTGATCTCTGTCGGAGGGAGTGACGGTTGCTAGTAAACTTTTCTATTAGTCACGGGTTCTCCATCGCACAGGAGACCTATTCTTTTTTGTCCGGTCAAGATTCGCCATTGCACATGAGCGACCTTTTTTGTCCGGTCGCGAATTAATTCTCCCTTTCAATAATCCAAGGAGCGCCAACCATGGTGGATGCGTGAGTTTTTTCGGGGAAGCGTGTGTTTTGTTTTTTGGAGCGTGAGTTATGTAAAGGTTGTGTTATGCATAGAGTAAAGGTAACATTAAATATACAACAAGTCAAAGATATGTATAGTTTTTTAAAGGAACCATTTATTAAATGTATGGAGATTTAAAGGTGGATGTATGTGAGTATTGAAAAAGTTTTTAAGGAATTTATATTTTTTAAATTCTTTATGGTTTAAACTTTTTTGGTTCAACATTGTATCTTATTTATTATTTAAGGATTCTTTTTTTAAACTATATAAAATTGTTTTTTCACATTTAAAAGGATTTTATAAGCAGTGGGTATTGGGAGTTTTTTGTGTTAATAGCTAAAATGTAAAGTTCGAAGTTTGAAGTTGAAAAGTTCAGCGGTAAAAGCAACTTTGATCTCTGGAAGCTCAAGATGCAGGATTTATTGGTGCAACAAGGGTTGCAAAAAGCATTGGCAGGCAAGTCAAAGAAACCAACAACCATGACGGAATGGGAATGGGAAGATCTGGATGTGAAGGCTCTTAGTACCATTCGTTTATGTCTGGTGGATGAGTTTTTGTTTAATATCGTAGGAGAGGATACAACATCAGGCTTATGGAGCAAGTTGGAAAGTCTATATATGACGCAGTCCTTGACGAGCAGAATCTACTTGAAGAGACAGTTGTACAGTGTGTGGATGAAAGAAGGTACACAAATTGCCAACCACTTAAATACCTTCAATACCCTTATAGTTAAATTGACTAGTATGGAAGTTAAATTCGCAGATGAAGATAAGGCTATTACACTATTGTGTTCATTGCTTGAATCTTGGGATAATTTAGTCACCTCTATTAACTTTAGCTCAACAAAAGTTTTAGATTATGACTCTGTTGGGGGAGCTTTGTTGGCTGAGGAGATGAGGAGAAAATCTAGTAAAGAAACCTCAAATTCAGAGGCGATGTTGGTCAGAGGTCGAACTAAAGAGCAGAATGAGAGAAGTTTTTCTCGATCTAAGTCAAGACACAGAAAGGGTAAAGAAAAATGCTGGTACTGTGGCAAAACATGACATCTCAAGAAAGATTGTTGGAAAAGAAAGGAATCTGAGGAAAACTCTACGAAAGAAACAAATTTGGCTGTAACAAATTCAGGTATGATTGATCACATTTTATCCATTTCTAGTAATTTACAATATCAAGAAAAATGGCAGTTAGATTTAGGTGCCTCCCACCACATGTGCTCAAATACAAATTGTTTCATTTCTTACCAATCTGTTGATGAGGGTGTAGTGTTTATGGGAAATGGTATTCCATGTAAAATTGTTGGGGTTGCAGTATTAGAATCAGGATGTTCGATGGTATTAGGGAATTAACGAATGTCAGATATGTACCTGAGCTTAAATCAAATTTGATTTCATTGGGAGTGTTGGATTCTTGTGGATATAAGTATACAGGTCAAGGTGGAGCACTCACATTGTCGAAAGGTAGTTTAGTAGTGATGAAGGCAACAAAGGTTGATAACCTTTATAAGCTGGAAGGGAGTACTGAAGTGGCATCTAAAGTGACAGATGTATCTTCTTGTTTATGGAAGAAGCATCAAAGTCATAACAGCAAGAAATAATTGTGGGTAATGGTAAGCAATAAATCATTTCCAGACTTAAAATCTTTGTTTCTGAATTCCTGCTTGTTTTATATCTCTACAAGTTATGATGGTGGCATAAAGGGATGTTGTGTGTGGGATCCTACTTCTCACAAGGTCATCATTGATAGAGATATAGTATTGTAACATACCCAGCCACCCACAGGCTAGGTACGCTACCTGCAAGCCCGCC
The DNA here is from genome assembly GCA_009831015.1 of Picea engelmannii. Taxonomy (NCBI): domain Eukaryota; kingdom Viridiplantae; phylum Streptophyta; class Pinopsida; order Pinales; family Pinaceae; genus Picea; species Picea engelmannii. Next base: position 69,076 of record ML785996.1, on the reverse strand, counting down.
CTCATACTTCTTTCTCTTACAGATACCTTCTTTAGTTAAAAGGATGAATAAGATAACAGATTTCACAACATGCACAACAATATCCACCAAACATGCATAATCTAAAGATTACGTTAAATGATAATTAAATATACACAACAGAAATACATTAATACACATGTAGGTGACAATTAAATTACACAGCGGAAATACATTCATACACAGGTAGGGATATCATGACAGAGAGCACTTATCTTTATGAAAGATGACACCAACTGGCTACAGACCAAGGACATTCCACCCAACCGTAGACACCACTGCTCCAAATCTCAACAACAGTGTCACCCCCGAGCTAGGGCTATGAATCCACAAGGACGTTTCCAGAGTGTACTTGGGTTCCCAAACCATTCAGCTCTCAAGCTCTCACGGGTTTCCTGACACCCACAACAATCCAAGTACCCAGCTCTCTTCTACCCAGCTTGTGCCACCCGAGAGAATGGACCTCCACCCTTCTCTAACACGCAATCCCTCAGGTATTCCTTCTCCTTCCTGCCAGGGCTTCTAGCACAGTTGGTCTAGAATCTCAATGCTGGAACTCTCGGGACTCACAGTTGTGAGAAAAACAGGGCACATGCCAATGCATTTTAGACATGCAAACCCCAGGTCATGGTTGGATCATACCAGCCACCACTACAACCAACTATCTCGTGGCTAATTCTTTAGCAGCTTCATTTCCTTTTGCTTTTCCAACCAAGACACAGGTGAGGATGGGTCAATGAATGGGTCAGGGAGTGCATGGGATTGTGTGAGGTAAGAATGAGTGAGTGAACAGGAAATCAGTGACCAAGTCATCAGTCCAACCCCCCCATCAGACCAGAGGTGGTTTTAACTAACCTCATGGGGAAAACAAGAACCTCCTGGCCTTCCCCAAGAAGTTCACGTAACCAATCCCCTCCCTTAGACAAAAAGGGTAATAAGAAAATAAGAATAACACTTAGTCCCTCAAGCTCCCTCTCTTGTGGAATCATAGCCCCCTATAACTCTAGTCCTTGTCCGTCTAGCAACCATCGATGTGTTTATTATTATTAATGATCAAACATTACATTTCTTGGGCATACTAGCCCTTCAATAATTGTTTGGGCACTCTGACCTCTCATCATTATAACAATACATTATTTAAAATGGGGGTTCAAAACCTGGGGTGTTACAAGTATGTATGGAACAACCAAAATGGTTGATTCAAGATCGCACTAATAAATTTGTTTGCATGCTAGAAAATTCATTGTATGGCCTATTGGTACCCAAACAAATAGACAAGAGGTTTGAATCCTTCATAGTGAGTCAGAATTTTTCAAAGGGTAGGAATGACTATACGGTTTATAGTCCATTCATAGTCTTGATGTTCTTTGCTGGTGATATGCTCATTGCCAGTCGAAGCATGGATAAAATCAGTAAGAAAATGACTCAGATGGACAAGACAATTCAGATGAGGGATCAAGGAGAAGCAAAACAAATTATGGGCATGGAAGTACACAGAGATGGTAATGGTAAGTTGTGGTTGGAGTTCAGTATGAACATTGTAAAACCAGTTTTTATCCCTCTTTCTTTCCATTAAAAGTTTTCTTCAAGCATAGGGCCTGTCTATAAAGAAGAAAATGTTATGTCTCGTGTAAGTTCAGTAGGAGGTCTGTTGTATGTGATGAAATGGTTAAAACTAGATGTTTCACATGCTAATGATGTTGTCATATGTGTGACATATTCAGGGGCTGCAGTGAAATGGGTGCTTCAGCATTTGAGAAGCACAAATGTCACCTATAATGGTTACACTTAGATGGTCTATGATAGTTGTAATGTATATTTTACAGGTGTTTTGGATAGAAGGAGATCTATCACTAAATATGTTTCACAACAAAGTTGTGGAAGACATGTTGGAGGTGGAGTGACCCCTCAGGAAATCCAAACTCGTGCAAGTCACACAGGCGAGATCATGAAACCAGTTTTATTAGAGAAGTTGCAGTGGTGCTTGGCTTATCTTGGCTTGCAGAAAAGGTGTTGAACAAAAGCAAGGAGCAAGGTATCAGGTTAATTGTTGTCAAGGTGGAGATTGTTGGGATTTGGTGACAACGAATTACCAAGAACATATTTGGATCCTATTATTATGCGTTGGTTACAACTAAATAGACCAAGTTATAATATGGATAGGGATTGCATTTATTAATCAGTTTCTTGTGTGAATGTATAAATTCATGTAAGCCCGTAGAGGCAAAATGACTGAGTGTGAGTGAGTTGATGTAATCTCCATGATCTGAATAATAAGACAACCGATGCCTATGCTTCGTGGACGTACCCAACGTTTGGGTGAACCACGTGAAATCCTTATGTTCCTTATATGTGTGATTGTTAATTATCATTGTGAATTGTGTTTTCCACGTTTGGAATTCTAACAAACACAACAGATATTGGTTTGGACGAGAGAACGGGTGTGTTCAATTGAAAATTAAAATATATGATGATAACTAATGGTAACAGCTAATGCTTTCAGCTCTTCATGCGTCTGATGTACATGTGGATGGGTTTGTTCATGTCAATAAGATGTGGAAATTCTATTATTTTTTGTGAGGCCATGGGAATCTATGGTTCCATGGCTCTTCATGTTTACAACCTTAAGAAATTTGAAATTTCTTTTCTGCAATGTTGTATCATGTGTGATATTGTTTAAACTCTTATTTTGGTTTGTCTTTTGCAATGTTGTATCATGTGTGTTGTTGTTTAAACTCTTATTTTGGTTTGTCTTTTGAGTTCTTTTGGGGAGTTTGTTTTGTTCGATGAAGTGAAGTTCGTGTCATGTGTGGTGTTATTGAGATGTTATATAGATTTTTTTATAATCTTCTAATATATATATATTGGAGAGAAAGAGAAAGACGTCCTTCTCACATTTCCTAGTCAAAGTGTGTCTGCTATAATAGCCAAAGGGACTAGAGGGATCAAGAGACTTAATTTTGTTCTCATAATCACTTCATACACGTTACATAAGATCAATTTCATCCCTTTGTCTCTGACTATCAAACAAAGTTGCTTCTCGCTTGCTCATCTTAGATAAGAAGACAAACGATTGTGGGTCAATTCTATGTCTTTTTGCTTGCAGATCTCCTTGCATGTTTCTTTTGAATCAATTGATGGACTGCCAACAAATTGAGAAGACATGGTGATACAAAAACTCAGACCGAATCAATTCTCATTGATCAACGAGGATGATGTACTATACAATTGTTCTGGATGAAGTCAGAGTAATAAACTAGTTTTAAATTATGTCACTAGAATGAAAGGTAGTAAATTGTTGAGCCGAGATGAAGAAATCGGTATCACATCTACTCTTCTAATCTATTATGTTGATGTGCTACCAAAGAATGCTTTTATAGGTACTATTAAATGGTTGTGAATTGAACCTGTGGTGGATAGAGCTTCGGCATTTTCATCCAGGTGGCCACCAACACTTAGAAATATTGTGGCAGATATGGAATGCCACCTAATAGTTATGATGGGTTGACATAGGGACTAATTAAGAAAAATTGTGATAAAGAAATGATATGTTTTTCATATCCAGTTGTTTAGATTCTTTCTCATTAATTAACCCCTCATCAAATGTACCCTCGCCTATTTAGTTTGTTACTTGCCAGACAACTCTACTAAATACTATCCTGATGTTACTATGTGGAAAATAAACTAAATTCTAGTATGCAAATGCTACTATGTGGAAAATAAACTAAATGCTAGTATGCAAAAGGTAGTCACGTGATCAACTATCAATGGAAGCATTGTATGCACTCATGATAATATAGACTACAATCCCTTTAGATTAAGTTTCCTTTGGAGATTAGCTTATTATGGTTCCTATCATTGTTGTTATCCATCACTATTATATAGTACAAAATAATTTAAACCTTAAATCAGGGATAGTGAAGGCAAACTTTTGAATTATGTTGTTATGTGCCAGCTTGTATGGACTTGTATATTAGTTTGGAAGGGTTTTGTTGGGTTACAATTTTAGAAAATCTATAATTTTTTGTCAGTACAGGACCTTTCTTAATTAAATATGAATGTTGTTCTCGATTGTAACATTTATTCCTTCTGGATTGTAACATTTATGATTATGTTGTGTACAATGGAAAAAATCTTTGTATAACATAATTGCATCTTTTGTTGCTACTCGATGGTGGAGACAAATGAGAGGGAGTGTGATTCTGGTACTAGATATATGGGCATGTTACACACTAGTATAATGGTTTCAAATGGTAGTTGAATTGCATTGTTGTAGCACACAACCGCGAAATTAAATGAAAATATTAGTGGAGAAACACACACAGTTGGTTTGTGGAGTATATTTGAAGGTTACATTTTGGTGACCTACTTGTCATTTGGATGTATGACAATTTGTATCCTTAACATATTGCTTATGTTTTCTTTTTTCTTTTTTTGCTAAAACATTTTAGAATTCATGGTAAAATTTGAGCCTTCTTGAAGTTATTAGGTCATTATGTCATCATAGTATATGTTTTATCCATAAATTTCAATGTTATTGAGAAAATCCATTTGAAGGTTGTGGCTATGATGGTTGATATTGGAGTTCATTTATGCTAAATGGTTGCGACTATAATGTTTTTGAAATTTCACCATAGTTCAAGGTCCCTTCAGGTTTTATAGATTTGCAAAAGTTCAAGTAATATCTAACACAATCATATATGGAGATAACAAAAATATTTTCTTTTGTGGGCAGTAATAATTTATTGAAATATAGTTTTAGGTATCTATTAATTCCTTCACTGAGAGGTAATTTAAAGGTCTATAGATGTGCACTTCTTCTCTTTACTAGATGAAGACTAAGAATAGACACCATTGGAATGATACTTGCGGATACCATACAATTTCCTAGTTTGTTTGGTTGTATGGATGTTTTTGAGTGAGTTAAAAAAAGATAATAGACTACCAAAAAGGAAGAAGGCTCTTCTTGGGAACGAAAATCTTCACCATCTCTTAAAACTTAAGAGCAAGATTGTTGTTAAATATGGTACAAAGGTGGGGAGATTGCATTGTCATAATCTTAGTGGTAAATAATGTTGAAAGATCGTATCATAGGAATTTCATGGCCTCAACATGTGACATAAAGAGCCATATAGGATTGTTATCTTTTTTTTCTTCTTTCAAAGAAACAAACAATCAACAATTGCTAATCAAATAGTTAGTTGTTAGAATTGTTGATTTCTATAATATTTTACTCATATCTGTATAATTTTTTCATTTTGCTTCAATGTTCACAGCGTAAGCGTCACAAAACTTAGGTATGTTGAGGAAATCCATCTCGGGATGGATATATGGCTTAAAGCTTGGGTTGTATTTCATAATATTATGAGACTTGTGAATACCAAAGTTTGGCAGTCAAGGTATGGAATTGGTTCGTTGTGCATCTCTTTGATGGCTAAATTTCCATGAGAAAGGGGGTTGATCCCCGTCCATAGCTAGATTGACCATCTCCATGAAATAGAAAGGTTTAGCTTCCCCCAGTCCTTTCATCGGCCATTGTCAAAATTCTGAACAGTCGATAGGAGCCATAGGTTATGTCTCGGTATTTTAGAGGAGCTTCGAACTTGCCTTCCCACCTTCTGAATCTCCCCTTATTGCCCAAGGTGCCTCTATCAAAGAAGGCTCTAACATCTCCTTCCAACATTTGCAAAAATACCACAGAAGGGGAACTAGTATACCACTGAGGAAAGGGAGGGAGAGATGGAAGAGGTGATTCACACTTCCATCATTTTGGGAAAAACACATGATGATTTACTGTGGCACAATTATTGAGGTATGCTCAACGGATCATCGTCAAAATTGGTCGAGATGGTGCTTTTTGACTTGCAGCTTTAAGTATTCTATTATAAATGTATTTATAATTAAACATCCAATCTGATCAGCACAAAAAAATACATTAAAACCTTTACGGTGGGGACATCGCCACAATAGTGGCACTTGTTTATATATGCAGTTTCTTGTATTGTGAAGTTTGTTGCATCTTAATTGGATTGGGATATCAGAGATTCTTTCTAAGAATATTTTCTCTTATAAATGTGGAGTTGAGTTGTTGTTGGCTTGAAGTTTCGATGGGACAGTATGTTTATCTTTAATCAAATATTTTTATGTATAAATTCAGTTGGAGTTTAATGGAATAAATGATTTGATTTTGATGTGTGTTATGATTGTGTTCATGTGAACTTTATTGTTGTGTTTCTTCTTTGAAATTCCTTTGTATTAAATTTGTTATAGCACTATAAATGGTTTGAGAGTCTATCCTTAAAATGGATTGGGGAAGAGACCATGAAAGAGAAACTATGTGTGTACAGGTTTCCCATCATGACATCAGATCTAATCCTCGGAGGAAAAAAAATAACATGAGAATGGAATGGTTGCATTTGTCCCAAGGTACAACATGTAGGATCTAAAGTTGTGAGAGCATAGTGACTATGTGTGTCATAGTGTACAAAGTCCACTGTAGAATGGTGTCATACTCTAGTAAAGACCCAAAAAAATTCATTTTTTCCCACTGTGTTGTTGTGTGTGGAAGCAACATGAAATAGATATATTGAATAAAAGGGAAGCAAAAGTAAGATTGCTACAATAGATACACTATAGCTATTGGTTGATTGTTACAGAATTATTAATAATAGCTAGTGTTGCAGCTTATTGTTGATCGCTAGAGAACTAGCGTATATTTTCTTAGTACGTTGATTATGGTGGTTGCATTATTGTCCAATAGAAATTGACTTCTTGTGTTTAGATAGGTGGCCGATTGAGGTTGGACAATATACTTTCCTATATTATCTTTGATATTATGAAATTGGATGTGCACAGTGGGAAAAGTAAGACCACTTTACTACTCATGCATTGACTTTGGGAATATATATATATATATATTTTAATGAAAAAAAAAAAGCAAGAGGTCGCTTAACCATAAGAGGCAAGTGAAGAGGAGTGGATTCCTTCCATAAAATGATCAATTGTAAGGCATTTCCCTACCTTAATGGCATTTTCATATAATCAAGTAAAGGGGATCTTCTATTATATTCTTAGATATCTAGTGTGTGATACCATTTTCAAAGCTAAGGTACATAAAGAGTGGTATCAAATCTCTTTCTTAAAACAAAAAAGAAGATTTTTTCCCCATTTTCTAGGTTTTCAAAGGAAAAAAGAGGGTCGCAAGACTTGCATCAATTGTTGTATCTTTATGAGCATAATTTGAAGGAACCAGTTATATATATGAGTTCCACTCAAAAATTCAACCAAATTGGAGTTTAGGAAGTGAATATATCACTAATTTAAAAACATTTATTTTAGGGGTTTTCTATGACAATCACATGGCATGTAGAGCAGATATCTTTGACAAGGTGCTTAGATTGTCGTGAGAACAACGCCTTTGGAAAAATGGTTTTGGGGGATGTGATTTGACATATTAAATGTTATGTTTTTGAGCAATATCAAGTGTACTACAACCCTTGCAAATTTCTTCTCTCAAACCCTAATGGAAGTGAAGAATGGAAATGTGGTGGAACATGCCATGGGAGGAATGAATGTTGGTGAAAAAACCTTTACGGGAACTATATAAGGGATACCAAGATATGAAAGAGATATCCAATAAATTTAAGGAGACCTACATTATTGTACCACTTATCCTTTCATCAATGAAGAGTATAACCAAGAAAAATATGCTTGGTTTAATTTAGAGGATGCGTGTGATGACTAGTACATCAATAGTTGTCATTTTTGGGATGACAACTATGTTGGTTGTGGAGCCTGATTATCTTCATGTTTCATAGGTCTTTGTTTTCAGCCATGTTTATACCCCATGAAGAATGTACACCCCAGAATACTATACACCCCTCCACGCGGGGGGCTTGCCTTGTAAATGTATATTGTAATTTCATAGTAAATCTGGACCGTTCATTATAAGGTCGCAGATCTGACAGTAGAAGTTATGTTAGGGTTTGTTTCCCTATAAGGCAACCCTCTTTTATGAGGGAAATGTATTGCAGCTATGCATCATTGTGAATATTGTATTCTGAGAGAGGAGACTATGAGAGAAAAAAGAGGAATTTATAGCAGGTGTGTTGTAGGTTGTATCCCTTCATTTGTTGGATAATAATAAAGGAAGGACCTAGAAATTTCTCTGGTGGATGTATCCCACATTGGGTGAACTAGGTATATTTGTGTCTTTATTGTATTGTGTATCTTCTATGTTTTATTTCCGCATTTGTTTTATTTTATTACTCTGCGATCCTGTTTTTCTAATAGCTGGTATAAGAGCGAAAGGTAACTCACAGGAAAAGAGGGTTCTTGGTTCGAGTGGGAGAAATGGTGGAAGATGGAAATTTTAGGGTCAAGAAATTTAACGGCCAAAACTACCAATTATGGAAGATGCATATGGAAGATTATTGATATCAGAAGGATCTATTCCTACCATTGGGTGGAATAGCAAAGAAGCCAACAACCATGAAGGACGAAGAATGGGAGGTTCTTGACAGAAAGGCACTAGGAGCGATATGGCTGATCTTGGCAGCGTCGATGGCTTTCAATCTTTTGAAAGAAAAGACAATGAAGGAGCTGATAGATGCTTTGGCTAAACTATATGAAAATACCTCGGCATCCAATAAGGTATTTCTAATGAAGCAATTATTTAATATGAAGATGTCAAAAGGTGGCTCTACTGCAGATCATTTAAATGAATTTAATACGATTACTAATTAGCTAATTTTTGTAAAAGTGGACTTTGATGATGAGGTTAGGTCTCTTCTAATCTTGTGCTCATTTCTAGAAAGCTAGAATGGCTTGGTCATGGTTGTAAGTAACTCTATCTCTGGTTCAAACACTCTAGAATTTGATGATGTTGTTGGTGTTATCCTTAGCAAGGAAATGCGACAGAAAAGAACAGGTGAGACATCAAGTAATGTGTTAAACATGGAGAACAGGGGAAGACAAAAGGATAGAGAAAAGGGCTCAGGGAACCACGGGAATTATAGGAATGGCGGATCCAAATCTAGACTAGGAAATATAGAGTGCTAGAATTGTGGGAAGAAAGGACATCTGAAGAAATACTGCAGAGCTCCAAAGAAACAAAGAGATGAACAACAAGAGAAAAATCAAGAAGCAAATGTATCCGGTGATGTATTACAAGATGCTTTGATTCTTTCTATAGATAATATTTATGAGTCTTGGGTAGTAGATTCAGGGGCTTCATTTCATGCCACACCCCATAGGAAACATTTTCTAGATTATGTTCAAGGTAATTTTAGACAGGTTTATTTGGGTGATGATGCACCATGCAAAATTGTTGGAATGGGAAAGGTACAAATAAAACAAAAGAATGGAAACAAATGGTTGTTGAAAGAGGTAAGACATGTTCCATATCTAGGAAAAATAAAATTTCAACTGGGCAGTTGGAAAGTGAAGGTTGTATATCTATATTTATAGATAAGGCATGGGAGGTCACCAAAGGATCACTGGTGATAGAAAAAAGAGAGAAGGTAGGTACATTGTATTTATGTACTAGTAATACTGACTCTTCTATCTCTTTAACTTCTACAAGAGTGGATACTATTAGAATATTGGGTGTGCTCATTTAACCATAGACAATATAGAAATATTGTCACCCAACCATAGGCACTAATGCCACCCCCGAGCACCCTAACCTTGACAAAGAGAAGAATTTATGGAAACAAGCCAATAGCCAACCAAGGCTAATGCACCAAGAAAAGATAACCAAAAACTGATCAAAGAGTCCAACCCAGAAAAACAGAAAATGTAGATTGCAGGGCTGTCGGCAGTAGTTTCTCCCCAGACTTGCGCACAACTGGACTTTTGTAGTGCGCACAAGTGTATTTCTGCAATTCTGAGAAATCTGGCTAAAATGAAGAGTAGCCTCCTATATTTATACTGCTTCTGCCAGACTGCTTGGGCCGACTTCTTATTCTGGGTGCCAAATACTTAGTGTATAATATTTCATTTAGCCAACTTCTCTTCTAGGGTTATATCCAAATCTTGTCTTGCTTCTAGAATACTCTAATCTCTTCAAAGGTCACAAATGGAGGTTGATTCCATAGAGTGTCTCTGGAGTGTACTTTAAATCCTTGAGGTTGTTCAATGTATACTTCTTCTTCGATTGCTCCATTGAGGAAAGTTGTTTTTACATCCATCTGATGTAAACTCCATCCCATGGAAGAAACAAGAGACATAATGACTCTAATAGAAGTATAGCTGGAAACAGGAGCAAATGTCTCGTCATAGTCTTCTCCCTCCTTTTGGGAGAACCCTCTAGCTATGAATATTTCTTTATATTTGTCCACGCTTTCGTCTGCTGCATGTTTGATCTTATAAACCCATTTTGAAGTTACTATTGATTTTTCTTTAGGTCTAGGCACAATTTCCCATACATCATTTTTCATGATGGAATGGTGTTCTTCCGTCATGGCTTATTTCCATTGTTTCTTCTGAGTTGCCTCTTCAAATGTGGTGGGTTCTTCATCTAGAAGCTTTGTCATACATGTTGCATAGCTGGAGAATCTCTTGGGATTCTTTCTTTTTCTTAAGGTGTTACTTGGGGCTTTGAGTCTTTCTGCTTTTTGTAGAGTAGCTTCAAGCCAAGTTGGGTGTTTCTTGGTTTTGGGTACAGTTTCTAAATCAATAGTCTCACATGGTTGCATCAGATGATCAAGTTTTTATGTTTCTTCATTCTGACTTTCTAAAAGACATGTGCTTTCTTCAACAAGCTCTTCATACTCTTCTTCTTCTATAGTTTCTTCTATGGATTTCTAGAAAGCCATATTTTCATTGAAGGTTACATCTCTGCTGACTTCAATCTTATGTTGTTCTGGGATATAGATTTTGTAGGCCTTGGATGATTCACTATATCCCAAAAATATTCCCTTCTTTCCTGAGGGTTCTAATATATTCCTTTTATACTTAGGAATGTGAAAGTAAACAAGGAATCCAAAGATTCTTAAGTGTTCCACATTAGGTTTCTTTCCTGAGAAGGCTTCTTCTGGAGTCATATCCTTCAATATGCGTTGAGGACTTATGTTTTGAACATATATTGTTTTCATGGTTGCTTCTCCCCATAGATACATAGATAAACCTTGATCGTTCAATAGTTCCTTCACAGTTTCTTCAATAGATATGTTATTCCTTTCTACTACACCATTTTGTTGAGGATTATGAGGAACAGTTAGCTCCGTCCTAACCCCTGTCGATTTTCAAAAGGAAACAAATTCCTTGGATGTATATTCTCCTCCATTATCTGTTCTCAAGGTCTTGATTTTCTTGTTTGTGAGGTTCTTTATCTCTGCTTTGAATTCTTGAAACTTGTTGAATACTTCGTCCTTTGTCTTCAAGAGATATAACCAAGTCTTTCTTGAGTAATCATCTATGAATAGTAAAGAGAACCTCCTAGAGATTTGACTAGCATCAGACCACAAACATCTGAATGTATTATATCTAGGATTTCCTTAGATCTATTATTGTTGCTTGAGAATGGTTTCTTAACATTCTTACCAAGAGCACATCCTTTGCAAATTCCTTCATGTGTAGACTGTAGTTATGGTATTCCTTCAACCGTATTTTTGAGGAAGGGTAATGCTTGATAGTTTATATGAGCATACCTTCTATGCCAAAGTTCATTGGGATTAACTTCATCATGTACAAGGGCTTCAATATTTTGTTCTAGTAGTCTGTATAATCTTCCTTCACGGGTTCCAATAATTCTAGCATTCTCTATGCTAGAGTCTTTAGGCCAAGATACTACTTTTCCATCTACAAAGGCTATTTTGTTTCCTTTCTCTTATAGGAAAGATATGGATACAAGATTATTTTCTAAACCAGGTACATATAAGACATTTCCCAAATGAACATTGTCACATGTTTTCAATTTGACGGAGGCTTGACCAATTCCTTCGACTAGGTAAGTGTTTTTGTCTCCAAATTCTACCTTGTACAATGTCTTCTTTTCATTTAGATTGGAGATTCCATCTTGGTATCCTGTCATATGCCTGGAAGATCCACATGTCATATTCAAGAGTTCCTATGAGTGTTGAGTAGTGTAGATGATTTGTCTTTTCATTCATGATTTCTGTTGACTGATAACTAGTCAAGCTTTGACCCAAAATCTCAATCTTCACTTTTTTTCCTTCTGAGAGTGCCAAGAGGTGCGATGGACTAAGGCACACTAGAAAATATTCTCTTTGAGTAATTTATTCCATCATAAGGTGCTAGGCAAGAGTTTTAGGGTTTTTGCAACTGCACCTGCTAGTAACCCTAGCGACAGTGCTTTGGTAACTACTCCTACTAGAAACCCTAGCAACAGTTCTTCAATGAGCTTGATAACATTATGGCTTAGCTTACTTCTAGTGGTTATACTTAATGAAGGAGGTGTGGGCCCATAACCTGTTAGAATATTGGGTGTGCTTGTTTAACCATAGACAATATAGAAATATTGTCATCCAACCATAGGCACTAATGCCACCCCCGAGCACCTTGACCTTGATAGAGAGAATAATTCTCAGCAACAATCCAATAGCCAACCAAGGCTAATGCACCAAGAAAAGATAGCCAAAAACTGATCAGAGAGTCCAACCCAGAATAACCGAAAATGGAGATTGTAGAGCTGTCGACAGTAGTTGCTCCCCATACTTGTGCACAACTGGAATTCTACAGTGTGCACAAGTGTATTTCTGCAATTCTGAGAAATATGGCTAAAATGAAGACTAGCCTCCTATATTTATACTGCTTCTGCCTGACTGCCTGGGTGGACTTCTTATTTTGGGTGCCAAATACTTAGTATATAATATTTTATTTAGTCAATTTCTCTTCTAGGGTTATATCCAAATATTTTCTTTCTTCCGGAATATTCTAATCTCTTCAAAGGTCACAAATGGAGGTTAATACCTCCCGCGGCTACCATAATATCAACAGATACAACATTGTGGCATCATAGGCTTGGACACATGAGTGTTGTGGGACTTATCGGTAAATGCGGACATAAACAGATCTCCCTAGATCCACCTAGATCTAAAACAAAACAAAATAGAACAAGATGCTTTCCCTAAGCTCTAATCATTGAGTTTACTATCTAACAAGAGATGGGAAACATACTATTTAAATATCGCTTCCTCTTTCCGTTGTCTTCCTAGCTCCACTATAATGCTCCAATGATATTGTATATGCAAGGGAACACAAGCCAACCAAAGTGAAAGTAATATAATATACTCAATGAGAACGTATGCATGTGATCAAGGAATCATACAATAAAACAAAGCAAGTTTTATGGGAAAGAAGCATATCACTATATCATATTAAAATGAAAATGGAGATTACAACCAAAGCCTTGATGTTGCAAGGTCCCCTTCCAATGACCCTTTGCTCCAACACACACACTTGCTCCAATCCTTGAATGAAGAAGATCCACAATGACATGATAAACTGAAATGAAGCCCTCAAGCATGAACTGAAGTAGAATTCCTCATCCAATTCTTAGCCTATTCAATATTAATCTTGCTTGAATCAACCTTCATTAACCTTAGCCTTTTCCATGAGAAATACCTCTTTATATAGGGGAAAAAGAGATGGTTGAAGAGATTGGGATGATCCCACTAAATCAGAGAAGCGAGTAAGATCCCAACCATACGGATGCCACCTCATCTTCTAGAAGATCCTCTTCTATAAATTTCGTGAAGTTCAACCTTTTCTTAGCCTCTTGACATCGTCGCACCCTAGCTGTAGAGAATCCTGTGAAGATGTCGCATGCCAGTTGTATAGCAGAGGGAGACGACCAAGAATCATCGCACCTTGCCTATGGAGCACCCTGTGATGACCTTCCTTAATAGGGTTTTTGATAAGAATAAGTTAGTCACCTTTCTCATGAAGATAGTCTATTTTGGGAACATGAACACATGTTTTTCAATGGATCATCAAGATGACCAAAATAATGTGTAACAAAATTTCCCCCAAAGTATGAGGCTGGAGCTCATGACAACCAAAATACTTTGTAGAATGTGTGTGTCGGAAACAAAGAGAGCATCAGTCGGGAACCTGCAAACAGTCAAGCATCAGGATAATAATATACCATTGTCCGAGGTAGGAATTCCCATACTCAGATTACAAAATGTTAAATGAGTCATGGCCACTAAATATACACCGTGGATCCATGTCAAGGTGAATCGGCATAGCCACCCAGGATACATTGTGGATCTATGCTTAAAAGAATGCAAATCCGGACATAGCCATGAGACATACAAAGTGGATCTATGTGTCAATAAAAATCATGGATACTCCGTTGCAACCTGGACTAGAATGGGGTGATCCAGGGTCTTCAATTTCGTCGTCCCTAAGTACGAATCTAACCATGTGATTACAAGAGTTGAAGTCGAACATGGTAGAAACCACTTGATTACCGATCAATGATGAAAATCGTTAACAAGTGCGAGGGAGATCACCATTGATGTCAATGACTCCCAAGGTACCCCAGTACAATCCAACGAATGTGAATAAATGATTTGAAGTTGAAAACATGATGGAACCTCCCAATCAGGGGTCAATGATGTGAACCCACTGTTGAAAGCGAAGAAACTTGCCATTGAGGCATGCAAGCTCTAAGGTAATGAATGATTTCTAAGAGTTGTTCCTGGATAATGAATTGAATTTGATAGGAAAAGACTTGTCACAGGAGGGACTTGATGTATCCCCCATCAATGACATGAAATAAGTAACAGATTTGAGGTAGATCAGAGTATGAAGTGATTCGAAACTGACACAAGGAAGGCCGACATGGTAGAAAATTTATAACTGCAGATGGTCGACTCAATAGGAGGATTATTAAGGTTAGACTTCTCTTGAACATATGAATGACATGAAAATGGTCTTGGAATCATTGACTCAAGGAGGACCCAAACCGGATTCAATGATGAAGGGGGGTGTCATGTTCAAGAGCGACTATTACTACCACTAACACAGATACAAAGACACATTTCTTTCCCAAATTTCCCCCCACCATTTCTAGCGAGCACCTCTTTATTTTTATGCAATATTGAGGAGGATAACATATTCTTGTTGATGTAAGCTCATACTTTGGATGAGTCCCTCAGATTATGTTTAACCAACCCTAAGAAGGAGTTGTTCAATCCCATATGAGTCTTTCAATGTTTGTTTAACGAGTCCAAAGAGAGAAAACTTAGGGGTTTTTCATGTTTAGAGAGTCTGAAAAACGCTTAAAGAGGACTCCACAAGTTCCTTTTTCATAAGTTAATCTAACGAGACCGAAAAAGTGATAACCTACCACTCATCAAATTTTTTCTTCAAATACTTTTATGAGTGTGAAAAGAACAAGGTCGCTCAACAATCTTTTCATGTTTAGAGATTCTGAAAAGCGCTTAAAGGGAAATCCAGGGGTTCATTTTTCATATAACCTTCACGAGTCCAAAAAAGTGATAAAAGTATACTCGGTTACATTCTCATTGATTTGCGAGCACGAGAAAGAACAAAAAAAAATCTCAGAGTTTTTCCTAAAAAACTCTAAAAGGATCTGCACATGCGACAAATGTATAAAAGCAAATAATAAAGTGTATCCTTGTTCAATATTCCACTCCTAGATTTCTCACCTACGAAAAATCAAACACTTGTAATACCATTAGAACTCTAGCGTTTAGGTGAAATATATTAAAATAATATAAAATGTAAAATGTAAAAGTAAAAAGTTGATAAAATTGGGTAAAAACTTCACTTTACCATTCCATTGTTATTCCACCCAAACTTTGTTCCAAAACCCCCTTTTTACCTCAAACTTCCACTGCGGATTTCGGAAGGCACAGTTGATCATTTGACGAACAGTCTCTGTAGAACATGTAATTTTCATCTCCTTCAACTTTTCATGGATCAATTTTTGTTTTTCATTGGTTAGAAATGGATTTTTGGGTACCCGCGCGTGGATATCATCATAAGCGCCCTATATCGTGGCCTGTGACGACCCAGGGTTTTCGCAGTTCGTCTTAAGGCTTGACTGCGAAGACTCCACACTGTACGGTTGTCCTATCCTATGACATGTGTAAATCAAAAAGTCTTTTTAGATGTGTTTGCCAATAAAAATTTTCCAAGGAGAAGATGAAGGTGTTAATCTCTCCTTTTATATCCCAATGCAAGTTTTCTAGAACAAGAATGTTGGAATGGCGGGAGAGAGAGCATGAGTATGAATATTACTTTGTCGAGAATGACCCGAGAATGGTAAATTCCCTCCAACAGTGTGGTTTTCTAAATTTCTTCAAGATCCATGGCATGAGGGCCCAGTTGAGGTTGCTCAAAGACTTAGTTCACATGTGGGATGTGGACCAACAGGTATTCTGTGTGGGGGCTCACATTGTTGACATAGATATCGAGGATATCTACTTCTTGACTGGCTTGTCTCACCGTGGAGCCCGAGTTACATTGACAGGTAACAGGGGGGGTGGTGAGACTATGAGTCACTATATCAATGAGCATTGTGCACCTGGTACTCAGAAGCATAGAGAAAAGGTTGTTATCAGAGACATTCGTGATTTTCCTCTATGGATTGTCCTCTACACTATCACACGCATGGTAGGGAGTGCAACGCCCCATATGGCTCTTCAGAGATACTTCCAACATGAGTTGGAATGTATGGAGCCCCAAGTTTTCAACTGGTGCGACGGGGTTCTCAGAAGCATGAAAAAGCAATTAACCAAGTGCAAGAGGGGTGACTTGAAACAATTCGGATATGGATCGATTTTGGTGTCCTTCTTCCTGGAGAGGGTCCCATCTTTGCGCTTGTAGGTAGAGTGGGGTATACCTGCCCCACAAGATCCAAGAATGAAGAGGTGGGTCGACCTCATGGCACGACATGTGATTGGTCTTACCATTAGGTATAATAATGTTTTCTTTGACTAGTTGAGGACCCAGATGCTTATGGTTGATGACTATGCTTATGCTGGTTTAGACTTCCAATGTGATCCAGAATTGGTTCTTTCTGAGGGTTCCCAATGGGGGGACATAGGTAAGAAAAACATTTTTTTTTTATAATGTTTTTGTGATTTTGAATATAAAATGTTTTTATGTGTTATTTATTTGATGACTTAATCAAATGCACTTTTGATGATGCAGATGTGGGACCTCACCGACCTCCAGGTTCATCCCCCATCCAGAGGTGATGGGAGAGAGATGACGTAGTAGGAGTCATTGCTGTTGACTACGAGATTCTAGAGCAGAATCTAAAGGGGATTACTATGAACATCCTAGATGCCTCTATTGACGATATCCTGAGGCATTATCAACGCCATACAGTGGGCATGTCCGCTTACATCGGTCGACTGCTCCGCAAACTAGCATCGGCAGTCGCATGTTATAGCGAGAAGCATCCTTGATGCTATACTTGTATATGAAGCCATGTGATTCACATTTTTGATATTTTGGTCTTCGGACAAAAACACTTTTTGTAAAAAATTTATCGTTATATATATATATGAGGCTTCTACCGACTTACTTGTTTGTATATACAAAGTGTGATTGGATTTTATAAATTTCACAAATGTCTGTCTAACACATAATTAGCTAGAGCATATGTTAATGTATTTAGACATCTAGGAATGTGTTAATATTCAATGTAATCAAAATGACATTCCAAGAGGCAAATTCGTAAATATACTCTTAATAACGTAGAACTTCAGATGGAGTAGACATTACTCAATTATAGGACACTAACTGTGAATCAAGTCATACAATAAGATGGTGGATTCCAAGTGAAATAGCGTCGGTCAATAATTTGATGACTGCATTGTATTCCGTGATATTATTAGTTGCACAACCAAGGCAGACACCATGTAGACTAATCAATTAATCTGTTGGTGCATAGATTTCCCAAGCAGCAGATGCTAAGTTCTGAGTGTTGTGACTAGCGCCATGTAACATACCCGACCACCCACAGTCCGGGTATGCTACCTGCAAGCCTGCCCTCAGACTTCTTTCTCTTACAGATACCTTCTTTAGTCATTAAGGATGAATAAGATAACAGATTTAACAACATGCACAACAATATCCAACTGGCATGCATAATCTAAAGATTTTGTTAAATGATAATTAAATATACACAACAGAAATACATTCATACACATGTAGATGATAATTAAATTATACATCAGAAATACATTCATACATAGGTAGGGATATCATGACAGAGAGCACTTATCTTTATGAAAGATGACACCGACTAGCTGCAAACCAAGGACATTCTGCCCAACCGTAGACACCATTGCTCCAAATCTCAATAGTAGTGTCACCCCCGAGCCAGGGCTATGAATCCACAAGGACAGTTCCAGAGTGTAATTGGGTTCCCAAACCATTCAACTCTCAAGCTCTCACAGGTTTCCCGACAACCACAATAATCCAAGTAGCCATCTCCCTTCTACCCAGCCTATGCCACTTGAGAGAGTGGACCTCCACCCTTCTCTGCCACGCAGTCCCTCAGGCAGTCCTTCTCCTTCCTGCCAGGGCTTCCAGCACAGCTGGTCCAGAATATCAATGTTGGAACTCTCTAGACTCACAGTTGTGAGAAAAATAGGGCACATGCCAATGCATTTTAGACATGCAGGCCCCAATTCATGACTAGATCACACTAGCGACCACTACAACAAACTATCATATGGTTAATTCTTCAGTAGCTATGTTTCCTTTCGCTTTACCAACCAAGACGCAGGTGAGCATGGGTCGATCAATGGGTCAGGGAGTGCATGCATGGGCGTGTGTGAGATAAGAATGAGTGAGTGAACAAGAAATCAGTGACCAAGTCATCAGTCCAACCCCCCCATCAGACCAGAGGCGGGTTTAAGTAACCTTGTGGGGAAAACAAGAACCTCTTGGCCTTCCCCAAGAAGTTCATGTAACTGATCCCCTCCCTTAGAAAAAAAGGGTAATAATAAAATAGGAATAACACTTAGTCCCTCAATCTCCCTCTCTTGTGGAATCATAGCCCCCTATAACTCTAGTCCTTGTTCGTCTAGCAGTCAACGATGTGTTTATTATTATTAATGATCAAAACATTACATTTCTTGGGCATATTGGCCCTTCAATAATTGTCTAGGCACTCTGGCCTCTTAGAATTGTAATAATACATTATTTAAAATGGGGTTTCAAAACCTGGGGTGTTACATCCCCTCCCCCTTATTTTGGCACTATCCTCAGTGCATATACAAAACATAGATCAAAATCTCAAATTTATTCAAAAAGTTGTGGGTACTCTTCCTGCATGGAATCTTCATGCTCCGAAGTATCTTCTTTAGGACCGTAGCAAGTCCACTAAACTTTTACCAGCTCTATAACTCGATTCTGGAGCATTTTGAATTTTCTATCCAATACCCACACTAACTGAACCTGAAATTCTCCCTCCATCTCTACCTGAATCAGATGCCAATCAATAACATGGTTAGGATCATGTACATATTTATTTAGTAAAGATACATGAAATACATTATGCACATTCATGGAAGAAGGAAATGCAAGCATGTATGAAATTTCCCCTATTCTGTCCAATATTTCAAATGGACCATAGAATCTGGCTGCCAGCTTTGTACAACTACCCAATTTCAAAGAGATTTTCTTGGTCTTCACTTTCAAAAGTACATGCTCCCCTACTTTAAATTATATAACTATCATTTTCTTGTCTGCATAAACTTTCTGTCTATCCTGAGCTGCCTTTAAATTCTACTTAATCTTGACCACCTAGTCTTCCATGTCCTTAAGCAACTCCGGCCCAAGTACCACCCTATCTGCTGGGTTTTCCCAGCTCACTGGAGTATTTCATTTCCTACCATACAAGGCTTCAAATGGGCTTTTTCTCAATGAATGTTGATACCCATTGTTATATTCAAACTCACCCAAGTGTAAGTAATCTTCCCACTTAGATGGCTTATCCATCACATACATTCTCAGTATGTCTTCAATTATTCGATTGACCCTCTCTGTTTTCCCATCTGTCTGGGGATGATATGTTGTGCTAAAGTTTAGATTTGTGCCAAAACCTTTAAACAATCCCCTCCAGAAATTGGAGGTAAACTTTGTATCTCTGTCCGAGATGATTGTCCTAGGTATCCCATGCAACCTAGCAATTTCCTTCATGAAAATCTATGCAATATTAGTTGTTTTATGCGTTGTCTTCATAGGCACAAAATGAGCAGCCTTTGTTAATTTTTCAACTACCACCATGATTGAATCGTGTTGCTTATTCATGTTGGGTAATACTGTGATGAAATCCATGGTGATCACTTCCCATTTCTTCTCTGGGATCGACAATGGTTGCAGTAAACCCATTGGGTGACTATGCTCATCCTTCACCTTTTGACATTCCATACATCGAGCGATGTAATCAGCAACATCCTTCTTCATTCCTGGCCAAAAGAACTGGCTTCTTACTATTGTAATTGTTTTCTGGTAACCTGGATGTCCAGCATAAGGAGCATCATGCATTTTCTTCATAACCAAATTCCTCAGTTCTCCAGAACTAGGAACATAGATTCTATTTTAATGCATGAGTAATCCATCTCCTTTATCTCGTACTCTACTTTCTGCTGTACATTTCCTTGCTGTAATTTTTCCTTTACCTGTAGGTAATGTTGATCTGTAGTAAGACCATCTAAAATTCTACTCTTCAAGTCAGACTGATGCATACTGACAACAACAACATGCATGTGATGCACTCTTCTACTAAGTGCATCGAAAAATTTATTCTCCTTTCCCTTGATATGCTTGATATCGAAGTCATATTCACTTAAAAATTCCTGCCATCTTGTTTGCCTGGCATTCAAGGTCGGCTGTTCAAAAAGATACTTCAAGCCAATGTGGTCTATCCTTAATTCGAATTTCTTCCCCATGAGATAATGCCTCCACATCCTCAAGGTGTGAACAATGGCAGCAAGTTCCAAGTTGTGTGTGGCATATTTCCTCTCATGCTCCTTAAGCTTTATGGAATCATATCCAATGACATGTCCATTTTGCGTGGGGAATCCCCCGAGTCCTTCCTTACAATCATCTATACATACCACAAAAATTTCATTTGGGTCAACAATCTTTAACACAGGCGCACTAGTAAGCAATTCCTTCAACAGATTAAAATTATTTTCACACTTCAGTGTCCATTCAAATTTAGTCCCCTTCTTTTGCAAAGAAGTGATGGGATGAGAAATCTTAAAGAACCCTACTATGAACCTTTTGTAGTAGCCGGCTAATCCCATAAAATATCTGACGTCTGAAACATTTCTGGGTGTTGGCCATCCTCTAATGGCTTCAATATTCTCTGGATCTACTTCTATGCTCTAGTCTAAAAAATGTGTCCCAAGTAATGGATCTGCTTTTGATAAAAAGAACACTTACTAAACTTGGCATACAACCGATGTTCTCTCAATACCTGCAACACCGATATCAACTGATGTTCGTGCTCCTCTTCAGACTTAGAATAGATAAGTATGTCATCCATGAATACTATGACAAACTTGTCCAGATAATTTCTGAATATGTCATTCATTAAGCACATGAAGATAGCTAGTGCATTGGTCAGTCCAAACGGTACCACTACAAATTCATAATTCCCATACCTAGTCGTAAAGGTTGTCTTATGAATGTCTTCTTCCTTGATTCTTACCTGATGGTATCCTGCCCTCAGGTCAATATTTGAAAATATCTTTGCTCCTCTTAGTTGATCAAAGAGGTCATCAATTCAGGGTAAAGGATACTTGTTCTTTATAGTGTACTTGTTCAATTGTCGGAAGTCAATACATAGCCTCAAGGTTCCATCCTTCTTTTTGACAAAAAGTGTTGGTGCTCCCCAAGGTGAAACACTTGGACATATGTACCCTTTCTTCAACAATTCTTCCAACTACATTTGTAATTCTTTTAATTCTGGTATGCTCATTCTGTAAGGTTTTTTCGACACCGGGGCAACTCCTAGCACTAAATCGATTAAGAAATCTATCTCCCTTCTTGCTGAAAATATGGGTATTTCTTGGAATACGTCTTCAAATTCCTAAAGCACCGAGAAATCTTCAAGGCTTGGCCCCTTTTTATCAACTGGTTGCTCCACATGAGCTGTATACAGTTGACATCCTTTTCTAAAACATCTTTTCAGTTGTAAGGCCAAAATCTCCCTTATAGAGATGGGTCTTGGAACTCTTTTCATAGTGCTATGTTTTCCATTTCCATCAAGACATGTAAATGTCTTGTTATGACAATCTAGGACATCATGATGCTTGTCCAACCAATCTATCCCAATCAGAACATCATAAGACCCCAATGGTGTGATATTTAGATCAATACTAGTATTCACGCCATTAAGACTTATGGAACAACCTCTGACCATATCATGGATTCTTCTTTTGGTTCCAGTGGCTAACTGAACCAAACTTGTTTTTCCAAGTTTACTTTTCTCCAAATATAATCTATCCACTATCTTAGGATCAATGTAACAATGGCTTGCTCCTGAATCAACCAAAATAGCAATAGGTTGATTTATGATCTTACCTTCCACCTCGGTCATATTGGACTGGTACTCTGCTTGTCGATCATTTAAAGCTGCATAGATTCTTCCCATATCTCTGAATGTTGTAGCCTCTTGGATTTTGCGCACAGTCTTCACTCTGTCCTTTCTGTGTGGGAAATCCTTGTATAGGTGATCTTCTTTGCATCCCCAACATTGGATTGGTGGTCTTCCCCTTTTTCCTAAGGAATCTTCCTTCTTGAAATCCCCTTTATCATACTGATCTTGATGATCTCTATTTGTCTCATTCCTATTGAAGGGAGGTTTGAAACCTTTCCTCCTCTGATCAGACTTCGCATTCTTCTTGTCCTTCCAAGATTTCTGCAAGGATTCTCTTCCTTGGCCCTGCTCATACGGGTATTTAGCCTTCCTGATGGCCTCAATCAAGGTCTTGGGTTCATCATACTTGATCTTTTCCTTATAGAAGGTTGGAAATCCACTTAGAAATCTCTGTATTTTCACCTTCTCATCGCCAATGAACCTGACATACTTTAACAATCCTAAGAACTTATTCTCATATTCTGCCATAGTCATGCTTCCCAACCCAAGTTCAAAGAACTCCTGCATTTTCTTGTCATATAAATGCTCTGAGAGGTACTCCTTCTGGAAGTACTTCTTGAACTATTTCCAAGTGATCCTACTTTCATCAACATGCTCCACTTGCTTCAGTTGGTCCCACCACTATAGCTTTCCCATGTAATTGGTAGGTGGCAATCCTGGCTTCCAATTTTTATGAATAGTTATGCAACTAAAAATATTTCCGGAGCCCAAGAAACCATGCTTCGGCATCATCTTCCTTTTCTCTTTCACCATCGAAGGAAGGTGGCTTGAGCTTCCTCATCTCTCCCTGCAAACAATATACCTCTTGTTTCCTTCTCTGGTGTCTGACAGGAGACACTTATGGACTGCTTATGGAATTATATGATGCATAAAACATTCTTCCTGAATAAGGAGGTGAGTGGTGTCCATGAGCTCTGCTAGCATTTCTGGAATAACCAGCTCTTCCATGAGCATCTCCTCTTTCACGACACCTGCCTTCTTCCTCTTGTCTTGAGTTTGATCCCTTCTTTGTTTGCCTCTGCAAATGATTTAAGCTCTGCAACACTTGAGCATTTATCTGGCTTTTCTCTCTCATCAGTCTCTTGTTGTCTTCTTTGTAGCTCTGCACTTCCATATTCAAGATTCTTACTGTTTCTATTAACGTTTCTTGCTCTACTTTTCCCTTGCGCCCATTGGACTATGTCTCTGCATTACCAACTCTGGTATTCTGGCCTTCAACCTCCTTTTCATGACTGGAGGCTCCCTCACCTTCTTCCATTTCCTCAATATGCATCCTGAGCTGATGCGCTTAAGTCTCCTAATTCTACAAAATGTGCAAGCGACCATTTTATTAGAATTATGCGTATGATAGGCAAAAAAAAATTGCTAAACCATGCTACAGGTCTCTTTCTTGTTTTTGTTCATGGAGATTATATCCCCATTCTCCGAAAATAATAGTGTCCTTTTATCCTAAGTTGACACAAAGTTTCACCCTACGCAGGTGCTTCCTTCAAACCACCTCCTCGGGTGATCACGACTAGAAAGTGTGGCTAAATCCTCCCTTAGCACTTTTCTGTCGCAGAGACAACCAAATATGTGCTTGTTTTCCTCAACTCTCGAACTGCATACGACCATGGTCATGACCCTACGCTTAGATAAAAAGTTCTTGTCCAAAGCTTCGAGACTTTGGGTCTTTCAACCAGGACCAGATCAATGGTCCTCGTCCTCTATCACGATCGATGATCAAGATCCACTTCGGGACTCCATGCTTCGAGAATCTCAACTTTTCTCGCTTGCCTCCTCTTGGAATGCCTTTACCCAAAGTTCATGATCTGTCGACAAGTGTCCTCCCACAGATCAGCAGTTATGAATCATTTCAGCGCTTCGGGCTTCAGAAGTTTCAAGCTTCCCTCCTGCATTTTCTCTCAGAGTGCTTTCACCCGAAGTCAACGATCCTTCTACGTGTGTCCTCTGGAGTTGATGGTCGATATATACTCTAGCCTTAAGGCTTTCGAGAGTTTCGACCCAATGCAACCTAACACACCTTTCCCTTCTCGGGTGCCCAATCTTTAGGACTGCACGATCTGTCGCCACGTGGCGAAACGCTGGAAGTGGACACGTGGCCCAATCAAGAGGGTGACATGTGTCACATTCCAATCGAATTTTCAATGTTCCAAATTCCCAAATATTACTAACATATGGCACACATCCCATGTGTCCATGTCATCCTAGGTGACATCATCGTGCCTCATCACTTCATCTCTTCAAGCTTTGGGGCTTCGGAAGTTTTCAAACTAGCACACTTTCAATTCTCCCGAATTCCGAATTCCCGAACTGGCCAATCTGTCGCAATGTGTCCTCCTGGATTGGACGACCAAGATTCACTTTGAGTCTTCACCCAAAGTCCACGGATCTACTCCATGTGTCCTCCTCAATCTGACGGCTATGATTTCTTCGAGGCTTCGGACTTCAGAGATTTCAAATTTCAAACTTAATTGTCCCCATTATCTTTTATTTGAAGTCATGGATCTGGTGACGTGTGGCTCTCGGCAAATCAATGGATGAGATATTATCGGATGATTGGACAATCGAGGTTTTCTCCGGCTCTCTGGCTCTCCAGGCTTCGGGAGTCTCAAACCTCAACTGGAAACCTCTCGAACGAATTCCTCCAAAGTTACTAATTTGCTAACACCTAACCTCTTGGCGATCGACAGTCAGGATCTACTTCGGACGATCCGACAGTCATCGCTTACTTCGGGTCTTTGGCTCTTTAGGCTTTGGGAGTTTAAAAATTCAACTTCTCCTCACTCGCTCTTTCCCAGAGTGCTTTCACCCGGAGCACATGATCGGTTGATGCATGTCCTCCTATGGATCGATGGTCCCCAACTACTTCGGCTATTCAGAGTTCTGATGTTCGAGCTCTAACATGTCACATCACTATATGCCTTTCAATTTGCAGGGACATGCATCGACGGTTTGGAGTAACCCTATTTTCGTACCACAATTCTCCTGATGCTGACATGTAACCCCTCAGGGAAACCATGGTTTGGATTGCAGGACTGCCTTGGGAATTATCTCCTGTGCAACTTGGTTCCCCACAATGCCTGTTGGTCGTTGATCTCTCTCTCCAAGGGGATCTGATGGTTGCGACCTTTAACCTTGCTTCCTTTTCATCAGACGACCCCTGTTTACCTATCCTCTGATCCAATGATCCCAGATCTTCCCAATCCTACTGTGGCGATCGCTCCTGACTTAAAAAGGAACGATCACGATCCTTCGAAACCTCACAGAGGTTCTATGACATTTTGTCTCCTGCGTAGATTATACAATGCCATTCCTCCTGATCTTTTCAACTTCCCGGTCAAAGTTCGATCTCGACCACGAGATTCTGACCAATAGACCTGACCCATACCGGCCTAGTGTTTCAACCAGAAGCTCTGATACCAAACTATAACATACCCAACCACCCACAGGCCGGGTGCGCTACCTGCAAGCCCGCCCTCAGACTTCTTTCTCTTACAGATACCTTCTTTATTCATTAAGGATGAATAAGATAATAGATTTAACAACATGCACAACAATATCCAGCAAGCATGCATAATCTAAAGATCTCGTTAAACGATAATTAAATATACACAGTGGAAATACATTCATACACATGTAGATGATAATTAAATTACACAGCGGAAATACATTCATACATAGGTAGGGATATCACAACATAGAGCACTTATCTTTATGAAAGATGACACTGACTAGATGCAGACCAAGGATGTTCCACCCAACCATAGAAATTGCTTCTCCAAATCTCAACAACAGTGTCACCCCCGAGCCAGGGCTATGAATCTACAAGGATGGTTCCAAAGTGTACTTGGGTTCCCAAACCATTCATCTCTCAAGCTCTCACAGGCTTCCTGACACCCACAAAAATCCAAGTACCCACCTCTCTTCTACCTAGCCTGTGCCACCCAAGAGAATGGACCTCCACCCTTCTCTACCACGCAGTCCCTCAGGCAATCCTTCTCCTTCCTGCCAGAACTTCTATCACAGCTTGTCCAAAATATCAATGCTAGAACTCTCAGGACTCACAATTGTGAGAAAAACAGGGAACGTGCCAATGCTTTTCAGACATTCAGGCCCCAGGTGACGACTGGATCATGCCAGTGACCACTACAACAAACTATCCCATGGCTAATTCTTCAGCAACTTCATTTCCTTTCGCTTTTCCAACCAAGACACAGGTGAGGATGGGTCGATGAATGGGTTAGGGAGTGCATGGGAGTGTGTGAGGGAAGAATGAGTGAGTGAAAAATAAATCAGCAACCAAGTCATCAGTCCAACCCCCCCATCAGACCAGAGGTGGTTTTAAGTAACCTCGTGGGGAAAACAAGAACCTCCTAGCCTTCCCCAAGAAGTTCACATAACCGATCCTCTCCCTTAGACAAAAAGGCTAATAAGAAAATAGGAATAACACTTAGTCCCTCAAGCTCCCTCTCTTGTGGAATCATAGTCCCCTATAACTCTATTCCTTGTCTGTCTAGAAGCCAGCGATGTGTTTATTATTATTAATGATCAAAACATTACATTTCTTGGGCATATTGGCCCTTCAATAATTGTCTGGGCTCTCTAGCCTATCAACATTGTAACAATACATTATTTAAAATGGGGGTTCAAAACCTGGGGTGTTACATTCCATCAATGAAGCCAATGTAGGGTAGCGAAGGCACCGACATCTGGAAACCAAGCACAGTGCAAGTTAATCAATTGAGGGTCGAAACCAAACAACGAAAAAGCACACAAGAGTATGATACACTAAAAGTACAAGCACTCATGCAAAAATGACTTAAGCATAGTACTTATTTAAGTAAAGCCCATTTCGGGGCTCACTCAAAGGGATTCCATCATAGTCAACTAGCTCATAAGATCCCTTCTCCAACACATGTTTGACAATGTAAGGACCTCACCACATGGCTTTGAATTTATCGGACCCTAGCAAATCACGATCTTGTTCGTAAAGAAGAACTAGATCACCTTCAGAAAAAACACATGGCTTGACATGCTTGTCTTATTGGGCTTTAACATGTTTCTTCTAAGTTTCAATAACCAAAGAGGCATCGTGACAAGTTTCGTCTAATTTCATTAAATACAAAATGCGCTCTTCTTCGGTAGAGGTATTGGGGAGAAGTTCAACGACCAGTTTCAAAGATGGTATTTCACATTCAATCATAAAAATAGCTTCGATACCATAAACTAGTTGGAAAGGTGTAAATCCCATGGAAGACTTAACAAATGTTTGATATGCCCATAATGTTGAGAACAACATTGTGTGTCAGCTTGTCTTATGAATTCCTATCATCCATCGAAGCATAATGATGAGAACATTGTTGATTTCTTCAACCTGGCCATTGGCCTGTGGATAATAGGGGGTTGAGTTTTCATGGAGAAGACCCAACTTTTTTGTAAGTTCGGACATCATAAAATTATGAAAATGGCTATCATGATCAGTAATGATAGCTTGAGGAACACCAAACCGAGTAATGATGTGATTGAATAAGAAAAATGTTGCAGTTTTCCCAGTGTTATCAAATGTAGACATTGCCTCGGCCCATTTAGTGAAATAATCCACAGCTACAATGATGTATCCATGTCCCCCGACCGAGTGAGGGTTACATGTCATGAATTCAATGC
Source organism: Picea engelmannii (assembly GCA_009831015.1). Lineage (NCBI taxonomy): Eukaryota > Viridiplantae > Streptophyta > Pinopsida > Pinales > Pinaceae > Picea > Picea engelmannii. The sequence continues at coordinate 40,764 of ML785996.1, read as the reverse complement.
CCCATTTGGCAAAAGGACCAATGGAAACTATAGTATGTAAGGGAGCAAACTGAGATCTTATATTGTTATTATAAGTTTGGCAAGCATGGAATTTCTGAGCGACGGTGATGCAGTCTTTAAACAAAGAAGGCCAGAAATAACCCGCTCGTAAGATCTTTTGGGCAGTGGCATACCCAGACATATGATCACCACATGCTCTGGAGTGACAGTCATTCAAAGCTTTCTCAGCTTCATCGTAAGTTAGACATCATCGAAAAATGGAATCAACACCGCGGTGGTAGAGGGTATCACCCAGAATGATGTATTGGTGGGCTTGATATCGTATACGACGACGATCCGTACTAGATAGATCGAACCGGAAAGTTTGATTCTGAAGATAGATGATGATATCTATGTACCATACATCATCAGAACTGATCAGAAAAAGGGATTCATCAGGCAAGGAATCCTCTGCCACATTTTGTCTTAGTGGAGGGAAGGTCACATATCAGTTTGACGAAAACCAAATATTTCTTAGACTTGGCACGTTCAAAATCTAAGTCAAACTCCTAGAGAATCACTATCTATTTGGAGTACTTTCCCCCTAGAAATTGTTGGGTGATGATGTGTTGCATAGGGTTGCAATCGGAAATAACATTGGTTCTGCGTAATAATATATGATGATGAAAATGTTTGACAGCTTGAATAGCTCCCAAGGCCAGTTTCTCTACATGTAGTTATTTGGTCTCAGTAGTCATGAGACTCCGAGTCAAATATTATATCACATGTTCGTCATGCAAATCATCCTCTTCGACTAAGACCATGGAAATGGTAGAGTCTGAAGCAACTAAGTAGAGGAAGTAATCCCAGCTATAGTCAAGGGGAAACAGTAATGGTGTACGGGTTAAGGCAAGTTTCAAAGCTTCAAAATATTTGTCTGTGGTATCGTCCCATATGAACTCGTAACCTTTCTTGATTAGCCGAGTGAATCCTTTCGTCAATTCAGTGTAATTGGGGATGAAACGATGCAAAAAGTTTGTCTTCCCTTGCAAACTTTGGAGCTGGCGTAAAGTGGAAGGATGAGGTAGATTAAGGATAGCCTCAACCTTCAAAGGGTCTACTCGAATCCTGTGTATCGACACAATAAAACCAAGCAATCGGCCGGACTCCACACAAAAAGCACATTTATGTGGGTTTAAGCGGATACGATAATAACGACAACATACAAAAATGGCCCTCAAATGTGCTGGGTGATCTTGATGACGCACGAAATGCACCAATAGATCATCAAGTTATGGTTGCACAATGTGTTTAATATCATGGAAAGCATAAGACATAGTACACTGAAAAGTCGCGCCAGCATTCTTGAGACCAAAGGGTAATTTTCGGTAAGCAAAGGTTCCCCAAGGGAAAATGAAAGCAGTCTTGTGTTGGTCTGCGGGTAGAATATTAATCTGATTATATCTAAAGAAACCATCCATCAAAGAGAAGATCCCACTGCCGGCACAGTCATCGACGATCTAGTCAACGAAAGGGGTCGAGTAATTGTCCTTAGGAAAAGCCTTATTTATGTCCCTATAATCTACACAAACGCGGATGGCACCTTGTTTCTTATTCACCGGAACTAGATTGGATACCCAATCAGTCAAAGCCACGGGATATATAAAGCCAACTTTAAGAAGTTTTTCAACTTCAAGCTTGATAGCAGCAACTTTGCGTGGGTGCACTGGGAGAAGTATCTGCTGAACGGGTTTAGCATCTGGGTATTTCTTAATATCATGTACAACGATATCAGGATCGATACCTAGCATCTCTTCGTAACTCCAAGCGAAAACGTCACGGAATTCTTGGAAAAGGGCTTTGTACATGTGGACCTCATCAGTAGAATACAAGGCTCTGATATGAACGTTCTCCATGACTATGGGTTTAATGGATATGTCGAGAGGGATAGTAGGTGAAATGTTTCTCAAGTTCCCTTCATACAAAACATCGTGTGATGACTCAGGAGCTGAAGAAATAAAAAACAATGGTCGACAGAGTCGAAATCCGTTGGTAACTCTCAATTGTGTCACATTCTAGGAAGAGAATGGAGCGATGATGCCCATCATCCCAGGGAGTGTCTTCCATAGACATGACTGACATAATCATCTCATCCATAGGAAAAATTATGTGAAACGGATCGGGAGATGAATCACAGAGAGAAGGAGAGGAAGGGGTTGTCGATTGAATAGCTTGGTAAGCGGATTTGACCGGACTTAAAGGCATCTGGTTGACATAACGAAGGTGATCACCAGGGTTGGGTATTACCCATGGGTCATATGACTTAGGGGTTTCACGAAAAATGGTGGATATCATGTTAATAGAGGCAAAAAAAGAAGGGGGAATATCGGGTGGTGGGATTGGAAAAGTACCCATCAAAGTAGAATCTTTCAAAATAACCACTCCAACATTCTCGTAACCAAGGGGTGTCTTCAAGATGAAGGAAGCGTTGCGAGTACGGGAATCAGAATTAAAGAAGGCCAATTGGTCAACAACAACGACCTTTCCTTGGCGTGGGAAACATAACACATGGAAAAGGGTAGACACAGCTGCACGCATGGAATCATTCTGGCTATGGCCAAGTAAAAGGTTATAATCAAGAGGTGCATCGAAGACCTCGACCTCAACATTGACCAATTTAGCGTCCAACATAATAGACAACGAGGGAAGAACATAATAGGGTTTAAAGCATGTACCATTGAAGGCCTTAAGTGTATTGTGCGATTCGGTGAGGGTAGGAGAGCCAATAGATTTCCAACAAGTGACGGACATGACGCAAGTCAAGACTCCTTCGTCAATAACAGTTCTACAGATATTCGTGTTTTCAACAACAAGTTGGATATGAAATTCTAACTGAGGAGGAAGACTTGGAAGGTGATTTTCCAAGTCAAATATTATGAGATTAGTATCTATGGGATCAATTCCACCAATGGATTTTAACAGTTCCTTTCATTGAGCATGACAACTTTGAAGGAATTTGAGAGCTGACATCGCAGAGGGTGCTTGCACAAGATCTTCTACAATACTGTAGTTTTGTGTAGCACATGCGTGAGGGTTGAATGCAGAATTTTGAACAATGCCCTTGGGAGGAGGGCGAAGAATTGTATTTAGACCCGGTCTTTCGAGATGGATAAGGTTGAACCAACAAAGGTGGTATATCATCAATTTTCTCTTTTGATGGAGAGTAATCTTTGGCTCGAGTCACGATTGCAACTTCGTTCTTTTTATAATCACCAGTACACATAAGGACATAGGACGAGGTAGAAGGAGAATTTTAGTCATGAATGACCAGTTGGGCTTGCTGCTGAGAAGGGAAAGGTTGTGAAAAAATGGTAGGCATAGGAGGTTTTCCGCTCCCTTGGAGGAACTTAGTAACCTTGGTGCCTCTTGGACAATATTTCGTGTAATGATCGTCACCACAAATAAGGCAGGGGTAACAAGGTTTGTGTTTATCTTTCTCATCAACAGTTTGTGTCTTGGCTTTATCAGATTGTGGATTATTGTTCTTACCCTTCCCTTTCTTTTTATTTTGATTCTTTCTGGTAGGCGTGGATTGAACATAATTAACTTCGGCAGTCTCACTAGTGGAAGGAGTAGGAGTAGGAGCATTTTGCGCATTAGAATTATTAGATTTTTGATTGGTGTGACCGGCATGTGTGGACTAGGCCTCAGCATGAAAGCTGCCAATCACACCATCAGCAGCATGAGAAGCTGTTGGAGGTGTTGGGGTAGGGTTTGTGGAAGGATGAGGAGCGTCAAGGATCAAATCGTAAAGTGTTCTTGTTTGCGAATAAACGATATCAAGATACTGAGCATGACTAATTTCCTTGTCTTCAGGAAGAGGAACTTTGATAAACGTTTTCTGCTCCTCCATTCATGGATGTGATCGAAAATATGAGTGGACGAGGATTGCTTGAAAGAACTCAAAATTTTGGTTCCCATCTCGTATCATATTGGTAACTGGTAATGTGTCAAAAAGGCCATGGCTAGGGTGTTAAATTCATTGAAGAAACCTCACGGTAACTCGATGTACCATTTTGTTGCTGAACCCGTGAGAGTTCGTTGGAAAAGTCATAATCTGATAGAGTCATCCATCAAGGAGTTGGATGAACACCACAGATGAAAAGTCATAACATGATTATTCAGATCTTCTCTTGATCGACCATCAAATTTAGGAATGTCGGATGATAACTTGGCCAGTATGACAGGCCAATAAGGAGAATGTAAGATAGGATCATTCAAAATCCTAGACAGATCAGGTAAATCCAAAGTGGCTAGAAAAGGCAATTGTCGGTTCACTTGCGGAAACTGGTAGTTTTGAAGGGGAAGCCCCGTAGGTATACCAATAGGACCATAAGTAGTCTACAAATAATTATATAGTCCTGGCAGATTCGGTTGTGGAGGATTTGGAGGCATATAGCCCATAAGGTTGGGTTGATTAGAGATGTTTCCTTGGAAAGGAACACTAGATTGAACATTCGGGCCCCAAGTGGGATTCAAAGAACCTAGATACGGTTGACCAAGGTTAGGGGGTACAAAAGAGTTAACTTGAGGATGTTTCCCCCCAGACAGTTGTAGACTTCCTGGGAAAGGAAGGTTCCAAGGTAAATATTGTACCACAGGTGCGTTCTGTCCATATAGTGGGTTATGGTCTCCAACCTGAGGTTGACCCCCAAGTTGAGGTTGTGCCCCAATCTAAGGTTCCCCCCCAAATTGAGGTTGTCCCCCAACTTGGGTTTGACCTCCAACAGGAATCTGGAAACCATAAGTGATAGAAATACTGGTGCCTCCAAAAAGATTGGAGCCACTAGGGCCAGATCCTCCAAGAGGGGGTGGAGGAGGAACATACAACCCTCTGGAGAGAACCTGGGAAGGTGTAAGAACAAAACCAACAGCAACATTATACCCAGGAGGAACAAAAAGTCCAGAAACTCCAGATGGAAACTAGGTATAGGTAGCAATGGAAGTATTCAAAGCTCTATACCTAGGGGGAAGTGATGGATTCGATCTAGGTGGAAGTGGTGTCCCAATTGGATCTTGGGAGATAACCACATTTCTAGTAGGAATCGTGGTAGCTTGTGGGACCATAGTAGAATGGGTCATCTGGAGAGTAGGAATTGAGTGAGAACCAATCAACAATTGGTTTGAAATGGTGATGAAATTACTGGTAGCACCAGTAAAATGGTCTAAAGGTACCATATAGGTGACAGATGTCTCAGGCACTTGTGATGCCATAGGTCAATCAGGACTCACTCCTAGGTTACCGTACAGATCACATATTGTCAAAGGGATAGAACCAAAATTAGAAGTTCCAATAGTGTGAGTCGGGGTCCTAAATGGTTCACTTGGAAAAAGTGGATTCTCTAGTCCGTATCCCGCGTTAGGTCCGGTAGGTACTTCAGTGTTTTCAACAACAACAATTTCCACAGATGATTTCATATAAAGTATACATGTGTCTGGTCTAAGAGGGGGGAGTCTGAATGCCTCTAAAGAATCTGAAACAATTTGAATCCCTCTAAATATTGTGTGCTCCCGACCTCAGAAGCTACTTTGTTGTTGACTACTCCCTCAGGAGGGCCTTCTGGTGAGTTAGGAGGCAAATGTTGGTAACCTTCTGGATCTTCCAGGGGTAACCCTTGCATCCTACGTGAATGGAAAAGAATGATGTTGTTTGATCCAAGTAAAGAACAAAGAGAATATATGGCCGACTAGAGGAAACAAACAACACTCACTAATAAAAGCTAGGAATCAAACCAAGCAAACAAAACCTTCTTATTTTGAATTCACTAGTTGGTGATGAAATCCAACATCGCGAAGTCAAGAAAAGAAGCGGATGGGATAAGCAGGTGGAAAAGTTACGTTGACAGCCTACTTAATGGACTTACACCCTGGTGCAAGATCCCACACATAATCGTGGGTATACTCTCCAAGGAGCCTGAGTGACATTGGCCAACGTCAATTCCAGGTACTAAGAATACTTGCCCCTCCACAGTCACCTCGTGTAAAAACCCTAAAGAGGTAGGCTACTAAGGTTACCAACTACAACAGTGATGCCTGGGGAAACAGTTGATAGTCTGATCCACGCGCAAAGGTAGGGTATCTAGCCCGAAATTAACTTGAAAGGCTTCCACTCATAATTGTGGGTATACCTTCAAGCAACCCCCATAATACACACAATCTCTACACCAAGACCAACAAAGCAGGGTGAGTAACTCTGTCAATCTCAATGCGACCTCAGGTTTGACCCTTGTGTGAGAAGGGCTTCCCAGGACAAAATGTAGCAATTGGATTTGAACTCTCCCTATCACAAGATACTATTGTTTGTTTTGATGCTTTGGAGAGTGTGCCTTACAACCTATTCCAAAGCGCTATCCTAGCTAATGTTGGTAAAAAAGATCCCTAGAAAATAAAAGTTACTCATAGATTTTAAATTTACATTGTATTTTAGAGGCTGTTGTTTACTCAAAAAGGGAGATGGAAGTGAAACTGATGAAGTTGAGACCTTGACCCAATAAAATGAAAAAAGAGATGAATGTGCAATTTTTCAATTCAATTAACTTTAGTTATAGTAGGGAGAAGGTATTTCTTTTGAAGTACAACAAGCTAAAAATTGTGATTCCTTAATTTTGAATGAACACCATTCCAAACAATCACAAATTACAAAATTTCCCAATCTCTTCTCTTTACCAATATTTCAAATGCAAAAATTTTCTCATGAGAGATTACTAAAATGAATAAATGATTCCAATTATTCCTTTCCAAAACAAAATGAGAGATATAAAAATGAAAGGAAAATGTAATCAAAGAAAATCAATACACTCACAACACAATTCCCAAGCCAAATTCGTAATGTAGACAAAAACGAAAAAGACAAGAAAATCTTTTGATGCAAGTAAGAAAAAAGTATTTCTTAATCAACAAACAATTTGACAAGCAAAATGAATCCAAAACTTCAAAACAAACCAAAGACCCTTCGTCAAACAAGCACCCAGATGAAGATTTGAGATTATATCCTTGTGACAATGAGAATGAGTAAAAAACTTGCAAAATACAAAGAAAGACTTTCAATCACTGAAAACCAATAAAAAGGAGGCTTCAAACTTAGGAATCAATCAAACATGGGTATAAGAAGTTCACCCTAGGATATTAAGGCAAACCTAGGTGGTAAAAGACAAAATGACTCACTCCATCAAAACCTACAGGAGTCGTTGCGGGCTAGGTATAGGCCATAGAGCGACGATCTAAGGTCGTCGCAGGCCATTGGCAGAGTAGAGAAAGATGTCACAAGGTCATCGCAGGTTGTCAATGAGGTACAGTGAGACAATGTCTGTAAATTTAAAAAATTTGGAAGAAAGACAAAAAGTTTGAAGGAACTTCTAAACCCAGTGAGTCCAGATGGATCACCCACAGACTCAGAGAAAGAAAGTTATCAGAGGAAGGCATGCTAAAGGAAAATGGGAAGAAAAAAATCAAAAGGAGGTCGTACCCCGAGTACGGTCGCCAATTTTGTTATGGGACTTATCGGTAAATGTGGACATAAACAAATCTCCCTAGATCCACCTATATCTAGAACAAAACAAAATAGAACATGACGCTTTCCCTAAGCTCTAGTCATTGAGTTTACTATCTAATAAGAGATGGGAAACATACCATTTAAATATCGCTTCCTCTTGTCATTGTTGTCCTAGCTCCACTCTAGTGCTCCTATGATATTGTATCTACAAGGGAACACAAGCCAACCAAAGTGAAAGTAATATAATATTCCCAATGAGAACTTATGCATGTGATCAAGGAATCATACAATAAAATAAAGAAAGTTTTATGGGAAAGAAACATATGACTGTATCATATTAAAATGAAAATGGATATTACAACCAAAGCCTTGATGTTGCAAGGTCCCCTTTCGATGACCCTTTTCTCCAACACACACACTTTCTCCAATCCTTGAATGAAGAAGATCCACAATGACTTGATAAACTGAAATGAAGCCCTCAAGTATGAACTAAAGTAGAATTCCTCATCCAATTCTTAGCCTATTCAATATTAATCTTCCTTGAATCAACCTTCATTAACCTTAGCCTTTTCCATGATAAATCCATCTTTATATATGGGAAAAAGAGATGGTTGAAGATATTAGGATAATCCCATTAAATCAGAGAAGCAAGTAGGATCCCAACCATACGAATGCCACCTCATCTTCTAGAAGATCCTCTTCTAGAACTTTTGTGAAGTTTGACCTTTTCTTAGCCTCTTGACATCATCACACCCTAGCTGTAGAGAAGCCTGTGGAGACGTTGCATGCCATTTGTATAGTAGAGGGTGACGACCAGGCATCGTCGCACCCTACCTATGGAACAACCTGCGACGACCTTCCTTAATAGGGTTTTTGATAAGAAGAAGTCAACCACCTTTCTCATGAAGATAGGATCTTTTGGTAACATGAACACATGTTTGTCAATGGATCATCAAGATGACCAAAATAATGTGTAACAATGAGTGAGAAGGGGATGCAGATACTTCACAAAAAAAAATTGTTTCTAGATATTAAACAAATTGATTTGGATTTTTGTGAGCTTTGTGTTTATGGATAACAGAAGAGAGTCATATTTCTCAGAGTTGGAAATGTAAAGAGGAATGAAAAGTTAGATCTCGTGCATACATATGTATGGGGACCATCTCAGGTATCATCTCTTGGTGGCTCTCATTATTATGTTACTTTTATGAATGATGCAACTAGAAAAACTTGGGTTTATTGCATTTGACAAAAATCTGATGTTTTTGATACTTTTAAGAAATGGAAATATTTGGTTGAGAATGAAAGAGGAAAAAGGTTGAAGTGTCTCATATCCGAAAATGGAGGTGAATATTGCTGCAAGGAGTTTGATGATTACTATTCATACCATGGGATTCATAGAGAGAAAATAGTTATAGGAACAGCACAAGAAAATGGTGTGTCAGAAAGGATGAACAGGACAATCATGGAGCATGCAAGGAGTATGAGATTGCATGTTAGGTTGTCATTACAGTTCTGGACAAATGTTGTAGATAATGTTTCTTACTTAATAAACAGAGGACCTTCAAGCTCTTTGGATGATGGAATTCCAGAGGAGGTATGGACAGGTAAAAAGGTAAACTATTATTTTTTGAAGACTTTCAGTTGTGAAGCAATTGTCCATATTGATAAAGAAAATAGAACAAATATTGAGGCAAAATCCAAGAAGTGTACCTTTATTGGATACAGTGTTAATGATTTTGGTTATCGCTTATGGGATTATGAAAATCACAAAATCATTAGGAGTAGAGATGTCATATTCAATGAGAAGGTCATGTACAAAGATCAATTGCAGGGAAAGAAACAGGAAAAAGAAAAATCAGAATACACAGTGCTTGATGAGATCACTAAAAAATAATTCCAAAGGTACCAGAAAATCAAAATGTACAACAACAGGAGCAACATGTACCTCAAACTCCTACAAGTGTTATTAAAAGATCTACCAGGTTAAGTAGACCCCCTGAACAATACTCTCCTTCATTGTATTATTTATTGTTGATTGATTCTGGTGAACCGGAATGTTATGAAGAGGCAATGCAGGTAGACACTAAAAATAAGTGGGAGCAAGGAGTGAAAGAGGAAATGGATTCCCTGGTAAATAACTAGACTTGGGATTTGGTTCAGTTTCCTACAGGAAAAAGAGCATTGCAGAATAAATGGGTTTACAAGTTGAATGAAGAAGATGGAGACAAAAAGTGATACAAGGATAGACTTGTTGTAAAGGGGTTTACACAAAAGAAAGGTATAGATTTTGATGAAATATTTTCTCCTATTGTTAAAAGGACTTCAATTAGGACTATTTTAAGTCTTGTGGCAGTAGAATATTTACATCTTGAACAGTTAGATGTAAAAACAACTTTTCTCGATGGGGATTTGGAGGAAGAGATTTATATGCAGCAACCACATGGGTATGAGGTCAAAGGGAAGGAAAATTTGGTATGCAAGTTGAAGAAGATTTTGTATGGCCTAAAGCAAGCTCCAAGGCAGTGGTATTTGAAGTTTGACAGGTTTATGACAAAACAAGGTTATAATAGATGTCATTCTTATCACTGTTTTTATTTTAAAAAACTAGAAAATGTAAGTTATATTATCTTGCTATTGTATGTAAATGACATGCTTATTGCAGGGTCTAATATGCAAGATCTAAATGTGCTAAAGAAGAAATTATCTAATTCATTTGCGATGAAGGATTTGGGTGTTGCAAAGAAAATCCTTGATATGAGAATAACAAGAGATAGGAAAAATTGGAATTTGACATTGTCTCAGGGTGAGTACATAGAGAAGGTGTTGGAGAGGTTTAAAATGCAGAATGCAAAACCAGTTAGTACACCTTTGACCATCCATTTCAAATTAACCAAAGAAATGTTTCCCAACACACAAGAGGAGATAGAATGCATGTACAGGGTCCCTTATTCATCAGCAGTTTGCATCTTGATGTATGTGATGGTTTGCACAAGACTAGATATTGCACAGGCAGTGGGAGTTGTGAGTAGGTATATGAACAATCCAGGTAAAGAACATTGGGAGGTAGTAAAGTGGGTTCTCAGGTATTTGAAAGGTGCTACTACTCATGCATTATGTTTTGGAGGTTTAGACATTGTTCTACAGGGATATGTTGATTCAGATATGGTAGGTGATAAAGATAGTAGGAGGAGCACCACAGGGTATGTTATTACTGTAAGTGGAATAGCAGTAAGTTGGATTTAAAAAATGCAAAAGGTTGTTTCACTTTCAACAACAGAGGCACAGTATATTGCTACTACAGAGGCTAGTAAAGAGATGATTTGGTTACAGAGGTTTATGGAGGAATTGGGAAAGAAGAAAGAGAATAGTAGTGTGTATTGTGACAGTGAGAGTTCCATTCATCTTTCAAATAACTCAGTCTTTCATTCAAAGAATAAGCATATACATCTCAAGTACCATTTCATATGATCCATCTTAGAAGATGGACATTTGAAGTTGGAAAAGATACACACTAGCCATAATCTTGTAGACATGTTAACAAAGGGAGTAACCAGGGAGAAACTGAGTTCCTGCTCAGTTTCAGTTAGTCTTCAAGCATGAAGGTGAAGATGAGAAATTTTCCATTTCTAAGCTGGAGTATAGTCCAGCAGGTACAATAGAAGTGGAGTTGTTGTGATCAATCTCCAAGTGGGAGATTGTTGGTTTTGGAGCTTGATTATCTTCCTATTTCATAGGTCTTTGTTTTCATCCATGTTTATACCCCATGAAGACTGTACACCCTAGAATACTATACACCCCTCCATGTGGGGGGGATGCAGGGATGGTTTTCCCCCCCTACGGGGTCTGAGGGGATCATCCCCCTAGCTGGGGGGTCCGGGTGCAAGTAGGCCCCTGGAGGGGGTTTGGGGGTGAAGCCCCCGAAGGAAAAATTTTCTTGTAAATGTATATTGTAATTTCATAGTAAATCTGGACCATTCATTATAAGGTCGTAGATGTGACAGTAGAAGTTATGTTAGGGTTTTGTTCTCTAGAAGGTAACCCTCTTTTATGAGGGAAATGTATTGTTGTTATGCATCAATGCGAATATTGTATTCTGAGAGAGGAGACTATGAAAGAAATAAGAGGAAGTTACAGTGGGTGTGTTGTAGGTTGTATCCCTTCATTTGTTGGATAATAATAAAGGAACGACCTGGCAATTTTTCTGGTGCACGTAGGCCACATTAGGTGAACTATGTATATCTGTGTCTCTATTGTATTGTGTATCTTTTGTGTTTTGTTTCCGCATTTGTTTTATTTTATTTCTCTGCGATCCTTTTTTTCTAACAAACTACTTTACCTTCTATTTGATGGCTCTACTCTACCTTATGTAGAGAACGTCATGGAGGGAATTCGATAACTAGTTATTGTTATAGCATCATTTTCCACTATACATCCATATGATGACTCATTGGCATACATTACATCCCTTTCCCTACCTGCAGGGCTTAAATCCCCTTTTAATTTTTCAAAAAATTATTTTAAAACCCCATTTATCAAAGTGTATGCGACTTTCCTTAAAGAAACTCACGTACGTACGTGGGTTTCCTATTAGAAACCCGTGTACATGTTAGTTTTGGCTTAAAAAATTATAATCATGATATTTTAGGTGAAGTTTACAGGTTTTTGTGTTCCCTAACTACATAAATCCCGTACATAACGACTCTGACCATCAAAATGGAGTATAAAAGAGTCTTGGGGTGGAGGAAAAAAGTGAACCAAGAGGGCTAAGATATGCATCATTATGCTATCCTTTTGAAGATTATCCTACAAGTTCCATGTTTCCCTAGTGTCTAATATTGTCCCCTCTACCTAGAAACCCTTGTTTCCATAATTTGCATTCACCTTATCTTGTCAGGAAGAACACCTTTGTCTTCCTTGGACCTGCTAGAGTGCAGAGTGTTATACACACTCTTATACATTTTAAGCCTTGGGTAGAGGAAATTGGAGCCTAGTTTCAGGATCATGACAGAATGGTTACAATTTATAACCAACCCCTTTTTCTGTCATTAATGAAAGAACTCTCATTCTCGTCCGATTCTTTGTGTTAATTTATGATTCTGATGATATTTTATATATTTTATTTTGAATCTGACATTGAATCCAAATTGATTACATTAAGTTAGTTAGTGGATAACTAATTTCTCGCAGTTTCATACTTATTTGTCTGTAGTACTTTCATAGGGTTTTTGAGAAGGAATTCCATAGTGAAATACATCAAGTGTGATCTATTTCAAACATAGGCTTCCAGGTGCACTCTTCTTCCCTTTTTCTGAAACTTAACTAGTGTAGGTAGTTATTCCTAGTTGATTATTTGATTAGAGTCCGAGATAAGTTTCCTTGGGTTATAATATGTTGTGGTTCTAGCTCAAATACCATAGGGAGTAATTTCCCATAATAGAATTGGCGACCATACTAGGGAGAGAATTTTCATTGGGTTATGATCTGTTGTGGTTCTAACCCAAAAACCATAGGAAGTAAATTTTCGTAATAGAATTGGCGACCATACTAGGGATTCTCCCTTTTTTGGTTCATTAAGGGTGCTTGTTGGTTGAATTTCTTTTTGAATATTTTTCTGTGTTTTTAACCTTGGTTCAACATTCTCTTGATTTCTCTGACCTTTTATGAGTCTTCCAGCCCTCCTCCCTCAAGTTTGAGGGGTTTTTTCTGGGTGTACACGAGTTTACTTGAGTACACTCGTGTAAAAACACAAATTTTCTTGACCAAATTCGTGTACATGAGCTTATATACGTGACCTACTATGGAGATAGTCGCATATAGCCCCTAAAAGGTGATTTTTTCACTATTTTTCAACCTTTTTTGGGCCCTGTTTTGTCTATTTGAGGGGTCATTTCGACTCTGTTTTGGATGATTTTTTGGGGGGATTCGGTAGGTGGATAAAGTATCATATTTGAATAGAAAAACAAAGATTTTGATGCTTATTTTTCTTCTTTTTATCTCTTGGATTGCACTTCTATAATACTAGTCTTGTTCTCATCTCAGTTTTCTAGTCGCTAATGTGGTCATCTTTGAAACTTGAGTTTGTACTTGTGTTCAAAACTTTTCTTTGGTGCTTTACTTGGATTTTTCAAAAAACAAAAACTCCTTTCTCTTAGCATCTTTTGTTAGTTTTTCTTTGGTACAAAGAAGAATGAAAGAAACAAAAAAAAAACTAGTATTTTGCTAGTTAGGTCTCTTTCTCTCTTTGCATTGTTTTGCATTGTTATTTGAAAAAGAAAATATATTGGCATGGGATTTTGTTTTCTTCTCATTTTGAAAGCATGCCAAAAGAAAAATAAGAAAGAAAATCATTTTATTTGCTTCTTTTGTTTCTCTTGAAAGTTGCATTGCACATTTTGCATTAGGAAAGGAAAAATTTGCATTTCAAGGTTTAAAGGATTGTTCATGTATTTTTCTTTTTTAAAACTCTTTTTCATTGAAGAATTAGTGTAAAGTTTTATTTTTCATTGTTCTTATCAGTTTCATTTTTGCAAGAGTCTCAAACAACATCAATTTCACTTCCATACCCTTTGAGTAAGAACAACCGCTAAAACGAATGTTAAATTTAAAATATACTAGACTTTGTTTCTAGGGTTCACAAACAATTTTAGGGCTAGGGCCTTGGATTAGGATTGGAGAGATAAATCTCCAAGGCCATTGAAAAAGCATAGGAGTCTAAGCTAGGGAGATTTCAAACCCAATTGTCATATAAGTATAGTTGGGAAGCTCCTCTAACATAGGAGTTAAACACGAGGTCGTGTAAAGGACAATCAAGGAAATAACCCCTTCAAATATTAACTGAGCATAGTGGAGAGACGGTTTCATCAGTGCCCTTACCTCCATGAGAGTTGGATATTTCGAGTCTTCAAGCTTAGTTACCCTACCCATACATTCGATCCCTACTATTGATTGTACCCCCGGGATGTTGACTATGAGTTAGTGACATTAGTTGCTTTTCCTAGGGATCTCAGAAGTGATTGTAAGGGGTTTCCCATGGTACATGGGGTAGATTTCGTATCACACTTTTTATTACTATTGGAGGGTGACCCGTGAAGTGTGGGTGCTTGCACCGAATAAGGTTGGTCAATGGAGGTCGGGGTAATTACTTCTCACTCCTTCATTCATTGGTTCACGAGACTTAATCAACACATGCCTTCATCTGGAAGGTCCCATTTCCAATTTTTCATTGCTTTGGACTCGAGACCTTATCCACCTGGGATGAAGTTTTGGAGAATGTGTTTTCTTGTGATGTTTCTCTTAGGAATTTTTAGTGGAGTATTGATTTCTATAGTTGTCCTTGGGTAGTGTCAGCATCACCAATTTTGGATCATTGATTCAAGGTGATCGACCAACCACTCTACTAGTCGAGAAGGACCCTTAGTATTTCTCTTGAAAGTGTGGAGCCACCTCCTAGAAGCCATGGGTTTTTATACCACTAGTTCGCCAGATTCAGTGTGTGATACTTTTATGGACATGAACAATATAGCAAGGGAAGAACCTATGCATAAGTACATCATGGCCAAAGTTCTTTAGGATACCAACCAAGGGACCCCTGCCTAAGGGGATTCTTTTGCTTTTCCATTCTTTGGAAATGTTGGTTCCCCCTTGATGGCCACTTTGAACATTCCTTAGATGAATTTTGGACTATCAGTTTGGTTGTGGAAAACTTTGAATGTCCTAAATGCTCTTGATTCTTCTCAGATAAGCACCTTATGTCATGGGCATCGTATGGATGTTGATCCTCTACCTTCTGCATCCATGAAGTATACTCCTTCTCCTTCTCTCTCTTCTAGTGAAAGTCTTGCTATGAGTATCTAGAAGTCTAAAAGGAATAGGAAGAGGAAGGGTATGAAGAAATCGCCAACATCTTCTAGTCACATTGGAGACATGTCGCCAACCTATGCTAGTCATGCTAGGGGAAAGAAACTAGCCTCTACAAGTCATGTTGGGGGGGAAGTTCCAGTCCCTACAATTCATACTAGAACTAAGTCTCTAACCTCTGTAAGTCATGTTGGAGATAGGTCAACAACCTTTGCACGTCATGTTGGAGACATGCATCCAACCTCTTCTAGTCATGTTGGGGGCACAAGTCCAGTCACTATGAGACATATTAGCATCCAGTCACCAACCTATGCTAGTCACATTGGAGACCTATCGCCATCCTCTGCAATTCATGTTGGGGGTAAGAAACCAGCCGCTACAAGTCATGTCAAAAGAACAAGTCCAGTCATTGTGAATCATACTGGCATTCATTCACCAACCTATGCGATTCATGTTGGAGATATGTCACCAACCTATCTAAGTTATGTTGGAGATTTGTACCTATCCGTTCCAAGTCATGCCAGGGGAAACCCACCAGACACTGCAAGTCATGCTGGGGGAATTGATACGATTGAGAAGCCTAGATGTATAGGATGTAGTCCCAAGTTCCCTTATAAGCTTTGTGAGGGAAATCACCTTACTCATTTGTGCCCTGCTATTGTTGTGGTATGAAGAGCATGGTCCTTATCTAAAGGCCCTTCTAGTTTTGAGTCATCTTCAGTTTCCCAACAACCTACTCAACTAGTGATTGAAGAACTAGTCATGTTGATGCAATCTTTAGCCTATCCAACTCTTCTCTTGGAGATTGACAAGACTAAGGAAGTGATCTTGTCCATGCAATATTCAATCGATCCCACTCTTATTTTGGGGAGTGATGCATATTTCAACCATGTCCTTAGCATTTCCAGTTCAATACTTTCTGAACAAGGGGGCATCTCACTCTTTTCAAGTATCGTCTCTCTAAGTCCTGGGAATCTGGTTTCCTTTGATTGGAGTGATCTTGTTGAGCCTCACCTTCCTTCTTATACACCTTTCTAGATAGTGGTTGGATTTAATTCAATGGGATTTCATCTATGTATTGTAGATGAAGGATCCTCTACAAGTATTTTATCCTCCTCGGCTTGGAAAGATTTGGGTTCTTCGAAGCTTATGTCAACTACCAGTGAGTTGTTGTCTTTCCACAGAAGACCTAGAGAATGTCTTAGGATTCTTCCTTAGTTTCCTATCACCTTAGGGGGGAAGATTGTTCTTATCGATATGTTAGTGGCGCCAAGCCCTTTGGACTTTCATATCATTCTTGGGTGTGATTATGTATATGCAATGAATGTTGTGGTGTCTATGCTCTTTTGTGTGATGCATTTCCCTCAAAACAGAAGCATTGTCACTATCGATCATCTTTCATCTGATAATCACCATCATGGTTTTTATTTTTCTTAATTTTCCCCTTTCTGTGTTCATAGTATTTGAGTATAGTATTCCCTCGCATGGGTGAGTTATGTGGCATCTTGTCCTTGGTGTTCAATTGCTTCTGAGAAGGAATATTTAAAATCATGTTTTCCTTCTCAAGACAAGGTCTCGACAATTGATCAGGTGTTGTATCCAATGGGGGTATGTGATCCTTTACTTCCTCCTTTTGTTCTGAAGGACTGTGTTTTTCCTCTTGAGTCCGATATTGTTGTTTGTAAGACCTTGAGCTCTGGTATTTGTGTGTTGTCAAGCCCTGGTTTCATGGATGTGATTTGCCTTCAGATGAGGCTATCCTTGAAGCTATGATTATGTATTTTCAACCTCTTCCTAAACTAGAAAATTTTTAGGTTGGTTACCAAAGAAGCCCTTGGCCTGAGCCTAGCAATGGGCTCTACCTATAGATATACTATGCATAGAATGCAAGGGTATGCAGTGCTCTATACATATTGTGCTTTTAGGATTTCTTGTTTTCAAATTATGTATTCCATATCACATGTTTTTATCATATGTTTCTATATTGGACTTATTAACTTATGGGTAAGTTTTTTTGTTCTTATATACAAGACTTTGGAGACATTTTTTTTGGTACCTTTTATGTTCCATGTTGATTTGTTCTGACAAGTAATGATCTTGAAACTAGCATATAGGTTAGGTTTTCCCCTTCATGCATTTTTCTATTATCCATTTATGATGTCTCATTTTTCCTTAGGATCGACCCCACTAAGTTGCGAAACAGAACCTTATTTGTTGTTTAGAAGTGTTGTAATTCATGTGATAGAGCCTACCGTTCATGGGTGCTCTAGTTAGAACCTTCTTTGCAGTTTGGCGCCCATGCTAAAATACTTTTATAGGCTTGGGATTCTCATTTAGTCCCGCCATGAATTTGTGTTGAAGCTGCATATCTTCTTCACAATATGTTTCTGGCCATTACCTATGGGACTCCCTTTAATATATGTTGCTACATGTGTTATCACTTTTTGGACTCTTCAACAAGTATTGTGTTCTTTACTGGCATATAGGGTAGGTTCCATTTTTCCTGCATGATGCATTTATCTGTATCATTCACATATCTGCCATAGGGTCCACACCATTTTTTCATGGCATCATACCTTCAAGATGCTTTAAAGGTCTTGTTTACGGATGTTAGATCTTACCTCTTCATGGGTGTCCTAGTTAGTACTTCGTTAGCATTTTTGACACCCATGTTGTAGTCTTTTATGTAGGCTCAAAAGCCCTACTTAGTCCCACCATGTCTTTGTGTAGAAGCCTCGTGACTTGCTCTCAATCTTTTTCTGGCTAACTTATGTACATGGCTTCCAAAATGTTTTTGACTTGTAATTTCATTGCATATTGATCGCTCACGCTTATAGGCCTAATGTCAACTTCAGCTTGTTGTTGTTGAACCATTTGCTTATGCATTCTTACTGGTTGTTATGCTTGCAATTTATGCCTTTCCGACTCGATACCTTTATCCCTGGAGGAGACATTCCCCTAAGTGTCCTTATCCTGCACATGCTTCCTTGCATTGAGCATAGGTATGTTCCTTGCGCTCTAGAACTAGTTTGCTTTCTCGTGACACTCGATTCCTCCATTGTACTTTAGCATTCTTTTATTCTTTTTCAGGATTTAATAATATGAAAAAGACAAAAAAAATAAAAAATAAAAGAATGATGGGAATGAATCACATTATTTATATGGAAGCTACTTATGTATCCCTTGAACAGAGCACAATATCATGAGTCCTTATCTCATTAGTATGGGTTTAGTATGGCTTTTGGAGACCCTTCCTCATTATTGAGTTGAATCTCCTCTAGCTGGTTATTCTTCAAGTCATATGGAGTGTTTTTTGACACCTCATGTGTCATAGATGTATCCCAGTTTATAGTCCACCTTGCCTAAGTCACATTTTGTGTCATGTCTCTATTCAAGGGAATTCAACCTGTGTTGGCCATGCTGCAAAAACTTGTCTTTCCAAGTTGGCCTTCTTGTGTCAGTTAAATACTTCTCAGTTTCACAAGTATCTTTGTATCTCACTCATGCCAGTATAAAAGGTCCTCATTGACTTCTCCTTGGTGGGTCTGCTTTTATCGACTATGACTCATTTCTCTAAGAGTATGATTTAGAGTTACACCCTAGGCCTATTTCTATTATCGATAGGTGACCTTGTGCTCAGCAGATGACAAACCACATTGGTCATTGTTTGAGCAGTTCCCTTATGTTCAACGTCAACAACCATCATCACACATAGGGATTCATGTGGTACCTTCATTTCCATCTAACCCCATTGGTGGATTCCTCATCTTTGGCGTTAGTATCCATTATTGGCTATTATTCAAAGAGTCTTTGTCATGTGCTATTCCATCTAATGCATATTGGAGTCGTACCTTGGTGTGGTTCTTACAATATTTTTCATCCGAGTCCTTCCAAATATTTGGCCTTCTGCTACCCCTTGTGCTGGATGATGGAGGATGCCTTAATGCCTTCCATCCAGTAGATCTCTTCCTATCAACTTTAGCACATATTTATCTGGGATAGGGATCTAGAGTGGAAATCATCGGTAGTAGGTTCCCTTGCTATTGACAGTGGAAATACATCAATGTCCCCTACTCGATAGATTCTATCAAGTGTTTGACATTAGCTCATTTATTCACACCTGCTACATTGTACTAAGTACCTTGACACAAATTATCATCATCGATGGTTTGTCTCACATTTTTTAACGATATACATCAATGATCGATAATCAAATCGTGTCTTGCTATGTTTGACTTCAACTCCTTTATTCACATAGTGCAGACTCATACCATGGTCGTCGGATTGAATACTTCAAATGAAGTACAAGCATCACCTATTTTTTGTTGCTACCTGACTTATATTGATTGTACCACCCTCAATGGCATTAGTACTTGTAGAGGATCAATTTGTTCACTTCCTTGGCTCTAGATATCCTCTATTTGATCCTAAGACATAGCTCCATAGTGTATATATTTGTGGCTATGATCTACATTTTCATGGATCCATTGTGTATTTCCTCGTGGCCATGATTATTGCTTTTAAATATCACATGGATCCACTGTGTATAGTTTTCATGGCCATGGACATCATTTATAGTTTTATCATTCATGGATTTGCAGTGTACTTGATTTGGCGGCCATGCTTACATCACACTCAAGCATGGGAATGCCCGACTTCATAATAGAGTATTTTACTTTTTTTTTTTGTAGGTATTGCTCTAGGATTGGTCTTCAACTACTCTTACCCAATTTCCCATCCACTATCTCATGACTTTTGTAATGTATTTTGGCCATCGGTTTCTCTTCTAACCTCACACATTAGGGGGCATCTGTAATAGAATCCTTTTCCACTAAACATGCATATGATTACTCATTGGCCTAGGTTACATCCATTTCCCTACTTGCGGGACTTAAATCCCCTTTTTTCTCCTCAAAAAATTATTTAAAAACCCCATTTATCAAAGTGTACACAATTTTCCTTAAAGAAACTCACATGCATATGTGGGTTTTCTGTTAGCAACCCGCGTACATGTTAATTTTGGCTCAAAAAAATATAATCCTGACATTTCAGGCGGATTTTATGGGTTTTTTTGTTCCCTGACTTCCTAAATTCCATACATAATGACTCCAACCATCAAAATGGAGTATAAAAGAGAGCCTGGGGTGGAGGAAAAAAGGGAACCAAGAGGGATAATAAATGCACCATTATGTTGGCCTTTTGAAGATTATCCTACAAGTGCCCTATTTCCCTAGTGTTTGAGATTGTCCCCTCTACCTGGAAACGCTTGTTTCCAAAATTTTCATTTGCATTATCTTGTTAGGAAGAACACCTTTGTCTTCCTTGGACCTGCTAGAGTGTAGAGTGTTGGAGGCACTCCTATGCATTTTTAGTGTTGGGTGGAGGAACTTGGAGCCTAGTTCTAGGATCATGCCATAGTGGTAACAAGTTGTAACCAACCCCTTTTTTTGTCATTAATGAAAGAACTCTCATTCTCGTCTTATTCTTTGTATTAACTTGTGTTTCTGATGATATTTTGTATATGTTATTTTGAATTTGACATTGAATCCAAATTGATTTCATTTAGTTAGTTAGAGGATAACTACTTTCTCACAGTTGCGTACTTCTTTGTCTGCAAGACTTTCAGAGAGCTTTTGAGACGTAATTCCATAGCGAAAGAAATCAAGTGGGAACTATTTCAAACGTAGGATTTTGAGTGCACTCTTCTTCCCTTTTTATGAAAGTTATTTATTGTAGGTAGTTATTCCTAGTTGATTGTGTGATTAGATTCTGAGATAAGTTTCCTTGGGTTCTGATCTATTGTGGTTATAACCCAAAGACCATAGGGAGTAATTTCCTGTAACAAAATTGGAGACCATACTAGGGAGAGAAGTTTCCTTGGGTTCTAATATGTTGCGGTTCTGACCCAAAAACTATAGGAAGTAAATTTCTTTAACATTTATGACTACTAGTTTTTAGCTTTCCTGTTCTTCAATAGTTGTGTGTTCCAAATCTAGATCAAACCTTTTTCACTTATGTGGAAAATTTTGTTTATATGGCTGGATCTATATATTTAGATCCATATGTTCATGTTAGGAATTTGGAGAACCATTTTCAAGTAGGTATTAAGCTCAAGTATATCTAGTGGGGATTTGGCATGAGATCTTGGACCTGGTACTTGGTTTTATGGATGATCTCTTTGGATTAATTCAGTATTGCAGCTGGTACTTGCACATGGGACATTGGCTACTTTAGTATGGTGGTTAGAACTGATACATGGGACCCAGTTTCATGGTGGATCTTGTTGGACTATTTCATCTTGATGGCTAGCATTTGTACATGGGACCCTAGTTCTCTAGCTTACTTCAGCATTGTAGTGAACACTCATCCATGGGACCCTGGTTTATGATTTTGACCTCCTCACAACAAGCATTGAGGGAAACACTTTTCTAATGAGGGTGGAATGTTGGGATCCTCCCTAGGGGTGTAATGAGGGGATAAAGGGCCCATAGTAGAGTAATAATAGTGGAGGCCATTCAATATAAGGTGGACTAGGTCCACTATGTTTGTTATTATTAAATCAATCCCACTATGGTAGTTAGTATTGAATAAATGTAATGGGGCCTCATTAAAGAAGGTCCACTAGGTAGTTAGAAGGTTGTTATGATTAGGGTTCTCTTATTAGTTATAAATAAGGATGGATTCCTCCTTATGAGGTGTGTGGAAGAATATTTTATTTGGAGCCTAAATCATTGAGAGGTCACCCAACCTTAAGAGGCAAGTGAACAAGACCGGAATCCTTCAATAAAACAATCAATTGTAAGGTGGTGCCCTAAATTAAAGGCATTTTTATAAAATCAAGTAAAGGGGATTTTCTAATGTATTTTTAGATATCTAGTGTGTGATACCATTCTAATATATAAGGTACATAAAGGTACATAACATGATCATAACCAAAACCAAGAGATCCCTCTAAAGAGGTTGAGTGGAATAAGAAGGATATCAAGGCTTATATGATCATCTTGGTCAATCTAAGATCATTTTTGGTTGTGCACACTAGGAGTTGAAAGATAGCTAATATTTGTGGGACAAGTTAAAGTCCATGTATGAATATTCAAGCATGTCAAGAAGGATGTTTCTCATAAACAAGTTGAATGCATGTACGATGGAAAAGGGAGAGAGTGTCTCTTCATACATTGACAGAGACAAAGAGATTANTGAAAGTTATTTATTGTAGGTAGTTATTCCTAGTTGATTGTGTGATTAGATTCTGAGATAAGTTTCCTTGGGTTCTGATCTATTGTGGTTATAACCCAAAGACCATAGGGAGTAATTTCCTGTAACAAAATTGGAGACCATACTAGGGAGAGAAGTTTCCTTGGGTTCTAATATGTTGCGGTTCTGACCCAAAAACTATAGGAAGTAAATTTCTTTAACATTTATGACTACTAGTTTTTAGCTTTCCTGTTCTTCAATAGTTGTGTGTTCCAAATCTAGATCAAACCTTTTTCACTTAT
This sequence comes from Picea engelmannii, assembly GCA_009831015.1. Lineage (NCBI taxonomy): Eukaryota > Viridiplantae > Streptophyta > Pinopsida > Pinales > Pinaceae > Picea > Picea engelmannii. Next base: position 17,877 of record ML785996.1, on the reverse strand, counting down.
GTGGAAAATTTTGTTTATATGGCTGGATCTATATATTTAGATCCATATGTTCATGTTAGGAATTTGGAGAACCATTTTCAAGTAGGTATTAAGCTCAAGTATATCTAGTGGGGATTTGGCATGAGATCTTGGACCTGGTACTTGGTTTTATGGATGATCTCTTTGGATTAATTCAGTATTGCAGCTGGTACTTGCACATGGGACATTGGCTACTTTAGTATGGTGGTTAGAACTGATACATGGGACCCAGTTTCATGGTGGATCTTGTTGGACTATTTCATCTTGATGGCTAGCATTTGTACATGGGACCCTAGTTCTCTAGCTTACTTCAGCATTGTAGTGAACACTCATCCATGGGACCCTGGTTTATGATTTTGACCTCCTCACAACAAGCATTGAGGGAAACACTTTTCTAATGAGGGTGGAATGTTGGGATCCTCCCTAGGGGTGTAATGAGGGGATAAAGGGCCCATAGTAGAGTAATAATAGTGGAGGCCATTCAATATAAGGTGGACTAGGTCCACTATGTTTGTTATTATTAAATCAATCCCACTATGGTAGTTAGTATTGAATAAATGTAATGGGGCCTCATTAAAGAAGGTCCACTAGGTAGTTAGAAGGTTGTTATGATTAGGGTTCTCTTATTAGTTATAAATAAGGATGGATTCCTCCTTATGAGGTGTGTGGAAGAATATTTTATTTGGAGCCTAAATCATTGAGAGGTCACCCAACCTTAAGAGGCAAGTGAACAAGACCGGAATCCTTCAATAAAACAATCAATTGTAAGGTGGTGCCCTAAATTAAAGGCATTTTTATAAAATCAAGTAAAGGGGATTTTCTAATGTATTTTTAGATATCTAGTGTGTGATACCATTCTAATATATAAGGTACATAAAGGTACATAACATGATCATAACCAAAACCAAGAGATCCCTCTAAAGAGGTTGAGTGGAATAAGAAGGATATCAAGGCTTATATGATCATCTTGGTCAATCTAAGATCATTTTTGGTTGTGCACACTAGGAGTTGAAAGATAGCTAATATTTGTGGGACAAGTTAAAGTCCATGTATGAATATTCAAGCATGTCAAGAAGGATGTTTCTCATAAACAAGTTGAATGCATGTACGATGGAAAAGGGAGAGAGTGTCTCTTCATACATTGACAGAGACAAAGAGATTACGAACTAATTGCATGATGCAAGACATTAAAGTCTCAAATAAGGAAATGGTTCCCAAAACCCTGAATGGATTATCTAATGACTACGAGATGTTTGTCAACAATGTTGCTGGTAGAGAAATTATACCTTCATTTGATAATTTGTATGAGATCTTACGATTTGAAGAGATGTGGACGAATGGAAAGAATCAGAGGGAGACATATGATGTTGCATTACGGTCAAAGACTAAGAAATCCGGTCAAAAGTGATGAAAGAATAAAGTAGGAAAACACCCACATCAGACATTCAATGGTGGTGAAACTTCTTAATCTAAGGGAAATTTTAATTCCATAGTGAAATGTCTTAGTTGTAATGAGAAAGGGAATATTGAAAAACATTGTCCTAAGAAGAAACCAAATAGTGTAAAAGGGCATGTTCAATAGTGTGGTAAATATCTATTCCACCAATATAATGTTGTTGATGGAATTGATGAGTTGTCTAATGAAATAGAAAAATTCTCATTATTATCTACTCTTTCTACTATTGTTATTGCAAAGATGTCTAGTATATTGACGTTGGTTCAAGAAGGTATATGTTTCCTAATAAAAAGATATTTGTAGAGCTTAAGGAGAGAAATTTTGGAGATTTAGTATTTTTTGGTTATCAGCGATCTCATGAGGTGAAAGGAGTAGGAATTGTTCCTATTTGAATGCCAAGTGGAGGTATAACACTAATAAAGAATGTTTTGTATGTTCTTATCCTAACAAAGAATTCATTTTTAGTGAGTGTTGTTTCTTATCAGAAAATGAAGGTTGAGTTCACTGAAGGTAGTTGTACTACAATCCAATATTCTAAAGATGGAAGATCAAGGGTGATATGAAAAGGAATTAGAGATGATGGCTTGTATAGATTGAGTTTAAGTGTTGTTGATCATAGATCATTGTTGCATGATGTTGTAACCGTTCATGAAGATATGGCATAGAATATTTGGTCATCTGAATCTTAATAGCCTAAGGAGAGTTCAAAAAATGGTAAGAGGTATTCCATAGTTTAATGTCAGCAAAGTGCTAGAATATTGTGCTCGTTTAACCATAAGAAATGCTACACCATTTCTACCCAACCATAAGCACAAATCCACCCCCGAGCACCTTAACCTTTGACAAAAAGAATGATTATGTGAAGCCTCACTAGAACCAATAGATAAACCAATGTAATGCACCTTCTCCAAAGGTAGCGCACAAGATAGAGTATCAAAATACTAAACATGGAATTATTGCACACCTACAACTGTTGCAGCTCCTCCTCAACACTTGTGCCTTTCTTTTGGATAGTGTGTGTACAAATGAGCTGGAGCGCCTTCTATTGATATGAATTTTTCCAGGTGAATAGGTGCCTCTTCAAGCAGGGCCAACCTGTCCTTTTCTACATATAATACTTCATTATTACTTATTCTGTTGAGCCGACTTGTCTTCCAGGGTTTTCACACATCTGTTTAGGTTTTCTCTTACTTCTAGAATATTATATTATATTAAAAGGTTTATCCATGGAGGTTAATACCTCCCGCAGCTACCAAAACATCAACACTCCCTCTTAGTTAGGGAGGTATTTAACCATGATTTTCCCTTATGGTCGTCATATCCTTGCTTGCTATGCCATGATCCTCTCTTCATGCTTATACAGACCATGCTATAGGTAGCATCATTACGTCACACATGGCTACACCCATGTGGACCTGTCAATATCGTCTAAGGGCCACAACCCACTAGAGAACACTAGAGTTACACCTCGTAGTGTGTGTCACCATCATCGTCATGGGATACACCAACATGATGTGCTCACCCATGGCTACACCCATGTCGTGAGTATCATTATTACTATCATCATTATCCATCTGTATCACATGGCATGGGAAAGACTACATGGTCTTGCAGACCGGTAGAATCACCAGAGCTACACATGCTATCTCATGATCACCCAGATCATATTATGAGCAACACCATCACAATCATACAGGTTCTCGACTACACCACTAGCGTACCAGACTGTCTCACTGGTGTAGCTACAACTTGGCATACCAGACCATCTCACTGGAGTAGCCTACAACTCGGCACAAGGCCTACAACTCGGCATGAAGCCTACAACTCGGCATGAATCTTACAACTTGACACAAGTCCTACAACTCGGCACAAAAACCTACAAGATCCTTCTTTTCGAATTCTCCCATCAACTCCCTCTAACTGAGAGAATCCTCGGACCACGCTTCCATCTGTTACATGCCCCTATGCATCCTACAAATTGTCACAAAAGCTTGATTATTGTGGATCACTGACTCCCTCTGAAGTTTGACTCCCTCTGAGTCCTTTCAATTCTTGCTTTATGTGGTAACCTTTCTGGAATATGTAGGATAACCTGCTCGAAACAGGAACAACAAGAGAAAAAGTATTTCCAATATAATAGCATTTTATATAAGAACATATCAATTTCATGGTAATTAATTATAGCATTACCAAGGTGTCCTGCCTAAGAACAAGAACAAGAAATATCTCCTAGAGGAGATGTTAGTTCATATTGCAATTAAGTACAATAAGCATTTATATTAATAGTACATGCTACTAAGTATTCATTTGTTCCTAGAATTAATAATATCTAAAGGATTTTCAATACTTAAGCAGCAATAAAAATATCAAACTTAATATGCAAACCTGGAGTATGGATATTGTTTCACTTTAGTTGTTTTTCTTCTGAGACAAGTATTCTTTCCAACCTGGAGAGTGTGTTGTTCATATGAATGTATTAGATCTTAGATCTTTCTGGCTCTACGATTGCTTCTTGGACAAAGATCCTTTCTCTTTCCAAAGATTCAGATCTGTAGTAGTTTATTTTTATTGTTTATCCTACTCTACGTCCATGGGCTTGGAAGCTCCAAAAATCAAACTATTCATCCTTTGATGCCTGCTCTTTAGTCTATGGTTCCATAATTTTCCCCTTTGTTCTTTGCAAGGATGATGTCAATCTTTGTCTTCCATGCTCTATCAAGAGACCATGATTCTACTGTGCCACTATGATTTTATGGAGGAATTCATGATTGTCTTTGACTTTGACCTTGACCAGTATTTTGACTTTGACTAGCCAAACCTTGACTTTCACCAGTCAAACGTTGACTTTGACCCAAAAAATCAACTTTGACATTTTTTATGGTTGAAGGCACCAGGAGATTTGTTGGGTTAGGGTGCACTAGGATATCCAAGAATTATGTCAAATGCTTCACTTAAATTGCTCGAACAAGTAGATTAGGGTTTTGTGTTGCTACAGGATTAGAAACCCTAGCTATAACTACAATTGTGCTACAACTAGCTTGACAGAGAGCTATGGATCTACCTTCCAGTGGTTAGATTGTTATGAAGGTGGTGTGGGCCCATAACCTGTTAAAATGTTGTGCTCATTTAACCATAAGCAATGTTACACCATTGCTACCAAAACATAGGCACAAAGTCACCCCTGAGCACCTTAACCTTTGACAGAAAGAATGATTCCATGAAGCCTCACTAAAACCAACAGATAAATCAGGGTAGCGCACCTTCTCCAGAGGTAGAGCACAAGATAGAGTATCAAAATATTGAACAGGGAATTACTGCACACCTGCAGCTACTACAGCTCCTCCTAAACACTTGCTTATTGCTTCTAGATGACTGAGTGTGTGTACAAATGAGCTAGAGCGCCTTCTATTTATACTAATCTGACCAAGTGAACATGTGTCTCTTCAATCAGGGTCGATGTCATGTCCTTTTCTACATATAATTTTTCAATATTACCTATTCTACTGAACTGACTTGTCTTAGAGGGTTTTCACACATTTTTTTATGTTTTCTCTTTCTTCCAGAATATTCTATTCTATTCAAAGGTTTATCCATGGAGGTTAATACCTCCCATAGCTACCAAAAAATCAACACAAAGGAGGTGTATGTGATGCATGAGCTATGTGTTGGGTATGTGTTGTATTCTTTGAATGACCAAACCTAGTATTTTCATTGTGTCGGGTGCATGGGGGGGTTGCATGGGGGTCAAAGCCCCCTTTCCTAGGAGGTTGCAGGGGGGAAAAGTTCCTGGAAAAAAAATTGGTGGTTTTTTGCATCCATTTTTAGCGGTTTTTCAGCACACGGTTTTCATTGATGGTTTTCTAATTCTGGTTAAGGAATTAGGGTTGTTGACTAATCCGAGTCAATGGATTAAGGTTTTGTATTTATTGGGATCACATATATATTTCATTGTAAACAATTAAGAATATGATGAATAAATAATTAGAGGTGTGGCTCTAAACAGGTTGTTGGTTTTCCCAGTTTGGGTTTCCATAGTAAAATCTTTGTGTAATGTGTGTGTGTGTGTGTGCCATTATATATTTTCTATTTTTATTAAGAATCTATTTGCAGTAATTAATTGTACAAGGTTAAAATCTACATTGTGGGTCGGAAATCATCATAGGTATCCTTTCTTCTCAAATGATGAAAACCTTTTAGGAATCTTCTTGAGCTTGTTCATTCTGACATGTGTGGACCAATGAGTACTCCTGATATCACTGGATTCTCTTAATTTTATTATTTTCATAGAAGATTATACTATAAAATGTTGGATATATTTCATGAATCAAAATAATTAAGTGTTTGAAAGGTTTCGTGAATTTAAATCCTTTGTAGAAAATCAAATAAGGTGTAGCATCAAAATCTTGAGAAGTGATAATGACATGAAATACAAGTCTAATGAATTTGTTTATTTTTGCAAGAGATATAGGATGAGAGAGTATTTTGTTCCCTATACTCCTCAACAAAATGGGCTAGTAGAGAGGAAGAATAGGATAATTATTGAAAGTGTTAAGAACCAAACATCAATATAGCATAGAAAGACCTCAGGAAAAGTACTCAACGCCTTGAAAAAGAGATAATTTCAAATAATAAGCCTCTTCAAGGGGGCAACCTCCTTTTACCCCACTTAAATGTTCAAGTACAAGATGATTCAAAATGAAAATGTCTCCTTGGTATATATAGG
>ML785995.1:421414-434490 GCA_009831015.1 Picea engelmannii | reverse complement strand
TTGACAATCCTTTAGTAAGAATGTCTGCAACTTGTTCATTAATAGAGAAGTATTGAAGCTTGACTGCCCCTTTCTATACTCTGTCCTTGATGAAGTGATATCTGATTTCAATATGTTTAGATCTATCATGAAACACTGGGTTCTGAGATAATTTAATACAACTCTGATCATCATAGTATATTGTAGTGGTATCCAACTTCGTGTCAACCAGATCTACAAGAACTTTTCGAAGCCAAATTGCTTCACAACTTGCTTGACTGGCTGCCATGTACTCGACTTCTACCGAGCTGAGGGCAACTGATCTTATCTTTGTTTTTTGCTGTACTAAGAGATCATGCCTGATCCCAAACTGAAGCAACAACCGAAAGTACTTTTCCTATCAGTTGTGCTTCTAGCCCAATTGGAATTTGAATATCCTACTAGTTTGACTTGGTCTCCTTGTAGATACTGAAGCCCATAGATTGAGAGATATTTTTTTGAGTAAACTTGGAGAGGAGATTTAGGGCAGCAGGCTGGGTGCTTTTCCCAAGAGAAAGTGGGCACAAATCCCAAGGATTTTTGCAGTGAGGAAGTGCTGTATGTATCTGCTGATAAACATGTCGTACTGTACGGATCCGTATAGTCTGTACAACAGTGAGGAGGGAACATATTTTGAGGCAATTTTCAGGTGTTTTTGTTGGTGATTTGGATAGTTTATTGTAGTTGTCTGTACAGTTCTGGTGTGGCACAATTTTCTAAGTGTTGTTCAACTAGGCCGTACAACTTCTTTGGCACGGATTCCAAGACAACAAAGTTTGGGACTGTTTTAGTGTGCTGTAAGTGTTTTTTCTCTTGCTGGAAATGTATTTCTGCCGCTGATATTTTATCTCCTGAAGCTGAATAATATATCTCTCATTGGGTTTGCCCACATTGGGGTTTTCCCTGGCATTTGCTTAAATTTCTGAGTTATTCATGGTTGGATGAATGTTGCTCATTGTGTTTATTCCGCTGCATAATTACTTAGCAATGTGTATTTCTGCTCAGGATAATTTCTGAATGTGGGTTTAGACATATCAGAGTTCATAGAAGTCAATTATCTCTAAGTTGCTAAGTGTATGACAAAATATTAACTTGTTGATTTTGTCTTTAAATTTCTACATGGTATCAGAGTTTGGGCTCTGAGTGACAGTGAGGAGTGAGATTTTTGGGCAAGTTTGAAGGGGGAAAATTTGTGATTGTTTTCCTTGAGTTGTGACAGAGAATATGGTTGCATGCATTAGATTTGAGGATCGGTTGGATGTCATTTCCAACTATTTGCAGTGGAATGTCCGGATGTCGGCTGTTCGCAAGGAGAACAAGATTTGGAACTCTGTCAGTTCTGTTGTTGTGCTCCCACAACAGATCCTGTTGCTTTGGATTTGCATGAGGTCAAGGAGGCCAAAGCTCAGAGGATTATTCTGGATGGGGTGAAGGACCACCTTATCCCACACTTGGTTGAGAAGAAGACAACCCAAGAGATGTGGGATGCACTTAAGAACTTATTTGAGGCGAAGAATAAGAACCGGAAGATGGCCTTGAAGGATAAGCTGCATGATACGAAGATGGGTAAGGAGGAGAGCGTGTCTTCTTATCTTACCCGGGTAGCTTAAGTGAAAGATGAGCTGGCTGCAGTTGGGGAGGTCATATCGGATTCAGAGTTGGTGAGGATAGCCTTCAAAGGCTTCACCAAGGAACGAGAAGTCTTCTTGAAGTGTGTGGTGGGTCGTGAGCACCTTCCTGATTGGAGCAGACTGTGGGACGATTTCACTCAGGAGGAGATTCGGGAAGGATCTCAGAGCAGTGGACAGAAGACAGATGGAGCTGATGAAAATGTTGCTCTTGCTGCAAAGAGCAAGAAGAAAGGAAGTTCCGGGAGGGACTTGAGTAAAATCAGATGTTACTGTTGTAACCAGTTGGGGTACCTTGCTTCTCATTGTCCTGAGAGGAAGAAGAAGAAGAAGGAACAGGAGGGGCCTGAGACAGCTGCTACAACAACCATGGAGGACTTTGCTTCCAAGTATGACAAGGAATTTTCTTTGGTTACTCAAGTATCCAGTGTCGGTAGTGGAGGATTTGGGAGTGATTTCAGATGGATTGTGGATAGTGGAGCCTCTTGCTGCATGACGAGAATCTGGCGAGTATTCCTTATTATCACCGAGACAGGTCCTGATCGATTGGTGGAGAGTGAAGGTGGTATGGTGCGAGCTGTACGTGGAGTTGGAAAGGTTAGATTCCAACTCGAGTATGGAGGATTCCTGGAGCTTGATGGAGTTCTCTTTGTTCCAGGGTTGAGGGTTAACTTGCTCTCAGTCTTAGCCTTGGAGAATGATGGATATTGTACATTGTTCAAGAGGGGACATGTATTTATCTACAGGGAGGGAGCGGACCCGGTGGAACCACAATTGATTGGTGATTTGGTGAACAGGTTGTATATGTTGCGAGGACAACCTTCAGGATATGATTCAGCGTCAGATGAGGAACATGAGGCTCCTGAAACTGCGGTCGGCCCAAGGATTCAGTCTTGCATTCCGATAGAACAGAGGGAGTCTCTTCTGAGCACCGACAAGAGGCTCAACTAGTGTGATCGAACCGATGCTCAGGGTGGAGTGGATTCTTCTAGGAGCTCAGGGTTTAGAGTAGGTGTCAGGAGAAGATCTTCTAGTTCGAGTTCTGTGCAGGTGTTGAGGATTGCTCCAGGTTCGGAGGGAGCTCCTACTGAGCACAGTGTGATGGGACCAGATGATGGAGATGGCAACGATTATATCCCTCGCTAAGAGGGAGTGTTAGCTTTTTCTCTCGGGAGGTACTCCGCATGTTTGTCTTGTATGCGGAAGTTACCTTGTACCTACACTACTAGACACTTGACTTTGTAATGGGTTTTTATAAAGTTGTGATAAAGTGGTTCTTTTATTAAAGTGACTTTTAATAAAGTGTACCTTCTAATATTAAAGTAACTTTATTTCATAAAGTGCACTTATGTTATAAAGTAAAAATGTACTTTAATATTTTAAGTGATTTATTTTGAAGGGAATGAATCATGACCCTTGATCTTGTAAAGGCAAGATTAGATCTTGGCCATTAGATCTAGGGTTGGAGAATGTGAAGGGTCACTTTCAGATTATAAGAGAATGCATTGGGTAGTGTGCAAGACAAGGAGAAGAAGATTGAGAGTTTTTTTTGAGTGAGCTTGGAGAGGAGATTTAGGGCAGCAGGCTGGGCACTTTTTTCAAGAGAAAGTGGGCACAAATCCCAAGGATATTTGTAGTGAGGAAGTGCTGTAGCTTTTTGCTGATAAACAGGCCATACTGTACAGATCTGTACAGTTCGTACAACAGTGAGGAGGGCACGGATTTTGAGGCAATTTTCTGGTGTTTCTGTTGGTGATTTGGACAGTTTACTGTAGTTGTCCATACAATTCTGGTGTGGCACAATTTTCTAAGTGCAGTTCAGCTGGGCCGTACAGCTTCCTTGGCACAGAATCCAAGACAACAAAGTTTGGGACTATTTTAGTGTGCTGTAAGTGGTTTTTCTCTTGCTGGAAATGTATTTCTGCTGCTGATATTTTATCTCCTGAAGCTGAATAATATATCTCTCATTGGGTTTCCCCACATTGGGGTTTTCCTTGGCATTTGCCTAAATTTCTGAGTTATTCATGGTTGGATGAATGATGTTCATTGTGATTATTCCGTTGCATAATTACTTAGCAATGTGTATTTCTGCTCAGGATAATTTCTGAATGTGGGTTTAGACATATCAGAGTTCATAGAAGTCAGTTATCTCTAAGTTGCTAAGTGTATGACAAAATATTAGCTTGCTGATTTTGTCATTAAATTTCTATAGTAAGTAGCTGTCTATTCTAGAGTACCAAGCCCAGGGTGCTTGTTTGAGGCCCTACAGGGCCTTCTTTAGTCGACATACATGACTTGTTCTATCGTGGACTTCAAATCCCTGTGGTTGTTCCAAATAGGCCTCCTCTTTAATCTTCCCATTGAGGAATGGAATTTTAACGTCCATTTGATGTATTTTCCACCCCATCTGAGTGGCAATAGAAATCACTGCACGAATGGAGGTGTAATGAGCTACCGGGGCAAAGGTCTCTTCATAATCCACTCATTTTTTCTAAGAGAAGCCCCGAGCAACAAATCTGGCCTTATATTTGTCAATGCTTCCATCTATTGCATGCTTTATCTTATATATCCATTTGGAGCTGACTACTGATTTGTCCTTTGGTCTGGGTACTATTTCCCACACATCATTCTTTATTATGGAGGCATATTCCTCCATCATAGAATCCCTCCATGCTTTCTTCTCAATAGCTTCTTCAAAGTAGGTTGGTACATAATCTATTATATTACTCATGAGGGTCGCATGTCCTGAATACCTCTGAGGAGGTATGCTTGTCCTGATTGAGGTCTTTGGTGACTTTACCTGCTCACTAGCTTCCTTCAACAACTGTTCGACCCACTTTGGTTTCCTTTTCTTGGAGAGGGTTGGTTGTTCTTCCTCTCGTTGACCCTCTGTGGGGAGATCTGCCCCTTTTGGTGAGGGTTCCTCCTCTTGATTGGGGACTTCTGCTTCCGAAATGTCTCTGTCTTGAGATGACTTGCGGAGGGCTCTTTCTTCTTCAAATTTTATGTCTCTTTGTATTACAGTCTTGCTGGTGGAAGGAATATATACCCTATAAGATTTGGAAGTTTCACTATATCCCACCAAGTTTCCCTTCTCTGTTGTAGGATCTAACTTCGTCCTTCTTTCAGCAGGAATATGGCAGTAGGTAATACAACCAAAGATGCAAAGATGACTGATGTCTGGTTTCTTCCCGGTGAATGCTTCTTCAGGAGTTACATTTCCAAGCACTTTATGAGGGCTTCTGTTTTGAAGATATACAACAGTGTTACACGCTTCTGCCTAGAGAAACTTAGGAAGATTTTGATCATGCAAATTGCCTTTGCTGCACCAACAATGGCTCTGTTCTTTCTCTCTGAAACCCCATTCCGTTGAGGGGTATAATGGACTGTCAGTTCTCTTTTGATCCCAGTGTCCAACACAAAATTTCTTGAAGGCATGCAATGTATATTCCCACCCATTTTCAGATCTGAGGACTTTTATCCTTTTTCCTGTTTTATTTTCAACAAAATCTTTGAATTCTCAAAATCTCTTGAGCACATCTTCTGAGGTTTTTCCTGTCAAGAAATAAATCCAAGTTTTTCTAGAGAAGTCATCTATGAAGGAGATGTAGTATCTAAATTTTCCTCCTATGGACAAGGAAGACATGGGGCCACAGATGTCAGTATGAATCAAATCCAAGATTCCCTTGGACCTAGAGTCGCTCTTAGGTAAGGGTGCCCTTACATATTTTCCTAGAGCACACCCCTTACACACTTCATGATGTTCTGTGGTGAAGGAGGGCATTCTTGTCACAATCTTGCCCAAAATTTTTAGAGCTCCATGTCCAAGATGGGCCACACGCCTGTGCCATAACTCACAGTCTCTGGTGTTGTTACTGCTTGTTAGGGCATAGTGAGAGTCGAACTGTAATTTATACAGCCTGTCCTTTCTTATTCCAATGACTTATTCATATCCCTCACTTAGACCTTTTGGTTTGATGTAATCACTTCGATCCTTAAAGGATACTTCATAACCCTTGTCTTCTAGAGCGGAAACTGAGACCAGATTCTTTTTTAGTCCCAGAACATAGAGGACATCTGAAAGATAAAGGGGTTTACTGGACTCCCTCTCAAATTTTATAGTACCAATTCCTTTTGGATGATATGCATAATCATCACCAAGCAAAATCTCGAATCCAAAATCCTTTTCGCTTAGACTGTTGAAGTAGTGTTTGTGACCAGTCATATGGCTGGATGCTCCACTATCTATGTACCAAACATCATTGGTTCGGGTGCAAGAAAGACAGGTTGTGCAGACATCTTCTGCCATTTATCTTTCCTTTGTTGAGAGATGTTCGATTTGACTTGGCTCTAATACCATGTAAAAGCTTAAAGAGAAAAATATGCATATACTGAATAAAACAGAACAACCACTCTCTTTACACAAGGTAAATACAAAGAAATTTTATTTAAACCCAGATTGAAATACAATACAAGCAAGACCTCTTACAACCCTTTTGTTTTGCTGTATGGACCCGTACTTCTGAACAATGTACAGACGGATTTCTGGCTATACGGCTCGGGTCTCTTCTGTTTGCTGGAATGTATATGGCCCTAGCTTGGCCTTTCCTTTGTTGTCTGTCTAAGTCTCAACAACCCCTAGCTCGGTCGTATCAGGTACAGACTGTACGGGAGCCGTATGGGCTTCTCTTCTTCTTTTTCTAGCTTCCTCGAGCTGCCTGCTTAACTCGCCTCTCTTACTTACTTGGGTATGCACTCTTGGTTTTTCCCTTTTACTTCATCTAAGGTCCATGTGGGCCATAGCCAAACGACCCCAACCATTAGATCTTTGACTAGATCAATGGTTGGGACTTATTCTCTAGTTGAGGCAACTTAAGTTTTCACCTTTTTGAAGTTTAGGAAAACTAATCCTCACTATATTTTTAACAAGCCTTTGAGTAAAACTTTGGTTCCCATATGAAATTTCCATGGAATCACGTAGATCTTTCCTAAGGTCTAATTCAACATAGAGTTTTGCTACAATTCTATCAGAGCTAACAATGTTTTGGACACAAGGTTATGAACTTACCTAAAACATTCCCTATGCTTTCCAATATATGTTCCTTCTACAACACCAAAGAGAGCCTTGGGAGATTAACCAAAATCACCTGTGTCGTTACCAACTCTTTGTTTGGGTCAAAGCAAGGCTTCAACGCTTTTAATGCCAAATGGGCATTGTTCCTAAATCGGTGCCTCCCTACTATCTACTCCTTGTCCTTCTCCTTTCGAAATATAAAGGTGGTCCAACCTTGTGCCAGTATATGAAAAGGAGGATCACAACATGGCATTTAACTCCAGTTTTTAGCCATCTAATGCCCTAGCGATCCCTTTGAAATAAATCTTATGTGTAACTTACCCACTAGGCCCAGTTTTGCATACTATTGATCTCTTCCATCTATACTCCTTTCCCCACCACTAATTTTGGTATTTCCTTTGCTTGTTTGACTAGCTTTGATCTCCTCCCCCTCGATTTGTTTGAAACCAAGCACTTCCTAGCTTCCTTGTGAAGCCTTTCATGTTGAGCTGCATTGTTTGCGAAGGTCTTTGGTGACAAGCCTCTTTGAGCCTAATCCGGAGTTGTAACAGGTGAAAGCTTTGATGGTGATAGTATTGGAACCCCACTTTGAACTAATGGTTTGTATTGACTATTTACAGCAACTTCCTCTCCTCCTTCGTATGTAGCATGAGAAATCCAGGGTTTGCATTTACATCCTGTCACATTACATTGGTTCCTTGCATATAAGAAATTGCCCCTTTCCTTCTTTGATTTTGAAGGGGATCCAATTTCTTGCCCAGAATGCCTAGGTGCATGGGTATTATTGGGGCTATATCTATCTATATCCTGGTGTGTTTGTTTTGGTGGGGGGGTAGTGAAAGGAGATGGCATATATGTTTGTGTTTGTTGGGTACCTTCGAATGTTGAAGGTGTCAATGCCTATGGATTTCAGCTGTTTGTAAACATTTTCTTTCCGCAAGTCCAATTAGCCAAATTGAGAATTACAAATGAGGAGAAGGATACGATTTATTCCTTTGAGGTTGTTTGGATAAACAAAAGTGAACCATACATGATAAGCAATTTAAAGTAAAAGGAAATGTAAAAATACCCAAGAATTTACAAAGATAGAAATGAAAAGAAATAGTTGAAGCCAAGGGTTGAATAAGTTAATCACTGTTGACACTCCAATTTACGATGTGAAAGTACTTTTGACATGGTGGGAAAAACCTGGGTGGTGGAAAACCTTTGTTAGGCTTCTTGCAAGGGAAAATCCCTAGGCTCTCTTGTCAGTGATGGTGTACCAATCGGAGAAGTCCACGTGTAAGGCACACGGTCACCACGTCAACCAATACAAGGGTGACACATTGGGGCCAAAGAAGCCCTTTTCAAAGGAGTTCAGATTCAATCCTGTAACTGCCAAGATTTACTAAGGTTGAAGCATTGGGCATAATGGCCAGGAAGGGTAGCGGTAGTGAATGAATAGAGGGGGTAACCGAGCCTTGGAGGATTTCGGGTAAAGGAAGTTGACGACTGCAAAGGGGTTCCCTCCTGTAGAGTATATAGAGATATTTGTTGGTGTTGGAGTTTGTTCTGTTGCAGGGAGATAGACTGAGAGAGACAGAGAAAGAAGTGAACTTAGGAAGAAATGAAAGCTTCAAGAAAAACAGTGAGAGAGAAGTAACACCAAGAAGCTGAGACCAAGGGAGAGAGAGCCAAGCCAAGGTGATCCCAGCGAGAAAATGAATCCTAGAGCTAGGGCCTATGAGCCAAGCCAAGTGCCAAGAGTTAGAAGCCCAAAGCCAAGCTAAGGAGAGCCAAGTGTAGAAGTTTTCTGAACTATGGCAATTAATGCAACTTCAGAAATTTCGCCTCTTTCCTAGAGGTTTCCCGGATCTTAACCCTGTGAATTTTCAGCCTGAGGGTTGTTATGAAATATAAATAAAATAGCAGCAATAGTGGACAGTATTTCAACTCTTAACAACCCCAATCAACAAGGCAATTCAAGAGCAAAGATACCAAAGTGTGCCAACAAGTTTCAGCCCTCGAGGGCAATCTTATCGTGCATAAAACAGATCTGAAATTCACTTTATAACAGCTGTAATTATAGCAGTAAATCTTTCCTATCTTCTTTGGGATTAATATTAAATCAATTAACAATTTCAGCCTTAACTTATGTCAAATCAGCAAGACATACTAGGGGAAATTACCAAACCATGAAAATAAAGATAGCTGAAAATCAAATCTGCGATAAGACAATTTTGGACAGCTGAAAACTTCATATATATAGGTAAAGATGAAGTTCATGTACATACCATAGCCTCACCCCAAGGTAGTACTATCCTCTAGCTCTCCAAAACCCTAGTTAGAGAAAACCAAGAAAAACCCTAGCCAACACCAAGGAGCTCCAACAAGTGAGCATCACGCTAGCATGACCTCCAAGTTAAGATGTCTCCTCTCCTTCACTTCTCAACAAGTATAATCTAGAGTTTATTGCCAAACCCTAATCATCTTTCCTTCTTTGAGGTGAAACCCTAACCCTAGAAATCTCCAAGAAACCCTAACACTCCAAGACAAGAGAGATGGTATAAAGAAGAATACAAAAAGAGATCGTCATCTCCAATGTTTAGCTCATAAGAACAAGCCCAAACATCTCACAAGAGCAAGCTCCCAACAAAGAAATCCTCTTTAGACTTCGTAACTTCTCCTAGGGTTTCCTCACGAACCCTAGTGCCTTACTTGAAGAAGACAAGTGCAAAGAAAAGAGTACAGTGATGATGATATGAAAGGACTCTCTCCTTCCTCTATATATGAGAGGTAAGGGAGGCCAACAATAAATATGTGGGCCTAAACCCTTACAAGCAACCTATAAAGCCACAAGTAGGCTTGCACATGTGAAGCGCTACACTCCAAGGGTACGCATGTCAAGCTCCAAGGTCATGGTGTACACAAGCAAGGCTCCAATGCAAGTCTACTCCATGAGATGTGTCCAATGCTCCTTCTACAAGCCTCCAAGGACTCCAAAGCCTCCCGTAACCCATGTGCTCCATTGGGTCGACTCTACTTGCATGAACACTATTGCAACCTAGGCATCCCGAAGTAAACTCCAAGACTCCATGCAATCATCCAAGCAACCCTATTTTGTCTAGGGCTCAATGCCCTCTTCCAATGCAAGGCGTCCTCTTAAGCAAGCAACAAATCTCCATGTGACCATCATGAAGAATGTCCCCAAGTAGTCTGAGATCTCCAACGCTCCAAGGAAGAATGTCATGCAAGCATCCAATTGAGGTCAAGCAAACACTGAGTAAGCTAGTGCCAATGTGAAATCCATCATGAACCATGTGGGGGCTAATCATACACCATGTACCCCAAATCTCATGAAGCACCTTCAAACATGGTATAAACACTTTTGGAGTAACCTTGAAAGCTAAGCACCAACCAATTTAAGTGAACCAGTTGAGGGGAGTATAAGATTGTGTGAAGAACCGTGTGAGCAAGAAAATTTTGTAACATGAGTAAAGCACGAATTGTAAACCTTCCTCAATTTTATAATCTATAGTTTCTTCCCCGTGAGGTTTCTCTAGTGTAAAATCCTTCATGTGTTGTGTAATTTTCTTTGATGGTGTGTGTCTTGTTTTGTTGTTTTTATGATTATTGTCATTTAATGAATTAATGAAGTAGAGAGAACACATAACTTGCATAGGCACTGGGGATGAGTTTAAAAATTTTATTTGGTTTTTAAAGAATCCCTTTGTGTGCCATTGGGAAGTTCTAACTTACCATCTAGATACGAATCAAAGCTACTTCTGAAGTTTCTTTCTTTCTTGATACACAAGTATCATCTAAAATAACTGCCATGGAGAATTCATTTTTTGTGGGTTCTTTTGCAAATGAGGCTCCCCACTTCGTCAAATGTTATCAAACAAAGATATCATTGAGCAAAGTCATGTAAGGGTGTTTACAAAAATGAGTTGGCGAAGGATATTGGGAATAACGACAATGTAGGTTGAGAAAGAATGAACTGACAATTATGGTGAACACAACAAGGACAATTGGGAAGTACATTGTGTGCTTTTGCAGTGAGAGTCTAAAGGGGTTGTGATATGTTTTTTCATTGAGGGTTGAACGTTATCAATCATGTGTCGCAAAAATAGGGAAATAGACTATTTAGAAGTGGTATGAAGGGTGGTGACCCTAAAATGAATTCGTTTTGAGTTTGAGGATGATGAATGCGAGTGCAACTGTGCAAGCCAACAACAATGAATGTATGCGAAAACCAATCCAAAGGTAGTGGTGAAGATAAACAACTATGCAAGAGTTGTGTGGTCCTATAATTTGTCATGAAGAGGAAGAATTTGAAAATGTTGATGAAGAAGGTGACAAAGCAAATGTTGTGTGGGAAGACCTCCAATTTTTTTTCCTTGATATTAATGCATGTAGTGAGGGGCAAGAAAACAAACAACAATTAGATAAATCAATAATGCATCTACAAAGCCTTCAAATGCATTCCAAAATTTGTGCAACAGAGATCGAATTAGAGTAAGTTGGTTACAATGGTATTGTTATCCCCCACTTTAGGGATAACTAAAGAGATTATGTCTCGAGGCCCACAAGTCCTAGACATGGAGTACCGAGAGCTAGATCGACTTGAGCATGGCCCTGGAGGGCCCACGTTTTCTTTACTTCAGCACCTCCACCTTGTCAGCAACAACAACATCCATCACCTCGACCTGGTCCTGTAGCATAGATGGATCTTGGTCCATGAGGTAATGAGTCTAGTTATCATGGTATGTGTCACTCTGATCCTCAAAACCTTTGAATATGTGCATTTAGTTCTTTTTGTTTCTAACAGGTGTTTGGATCTTATACTTATCCACTTGACCATGTCTAGGGGTAATGACAAGATGCCCTAGTAAGCTCGTGCCCATAGGTTTTGAGTTGCCACTGGGGGGATTCACGAAAAGTCATCGTTCGCTCCCATCATACTTACCACTTTCCATCTTACTCCCGCTCATCCATCCCATTACACTGGTCCGGGCATTGGGTTGGCCAATTATTTAAGGGTTGCACCTTACCTTGTGGGAAGAAGGCGCTAAAGGCCCAGAGGGTAAAAGCAGTTGGCAAAAGATAAAAGCCTAAAAATAAAACCTCGAGATGCTTCGCCCAAGGATCCCCAAGAAAGCAGTAAAAGGATTCTCAGCAAGAAACAAAGGGACCCATAAAAAATAAATAAAACAAGACCTAGTCAAAGGATAGGGGGTCTCATCACGAGCCAACCTATTAGGTCCATGGGCATCTAGTGGTATGACACTACTAGCACCTGGTTACCACGCCAGGGTAGTGGCTCTTGGTGGCATAGCCAAGCGAAAGGGGGTCTCATCACGAGCCAACCTTCTCATTTCCATGAAAGTGCTTATGGGTAACATTGCCACCACTGATCACCACGCCAAGGCAATGTTCCCTGATTAGCTTCTTGAAATAAAAAGCAATAAAGAATAAAGATAAAAGGCATGAATGGGCTTGGAAACATATGCATCCAGGACAGGTGCAACTCACCCTCTACAGAGGCACCCACAGGTGAGCCATTTGCATTTCCCTGCTATCACTGCACCCCTTGTCTAGACATCCCATATCCACCTCATCCACTCACATGACTTGGATTTGATTTCTCCCAGAAACATCCCACATCCAGTGAGCATTAGCCCAATAGGATGCCCTGTCACTCCCTCCAAACTTGGATTGTAGATTTGTATAATGTCTTTGAGCACTTGATTGAGTGAAAGGGGTTTTATGTACATGTTTAATAAAATTGATGATTAGATGTGATTGACATTGCTATGATCCCTGTGACTTATGATCCCATGGAGGGCGTATCTGTTGATGTGCAGGATCATACCCGACAGACAGGTAACATGTTGGACAGGTACACACGGGGAGATGATTAGTTCGGACCTCCATCGGTTAGAGAGCCCACCAGATGCATGCTGAGACCCCAGCAGGGGGCAAAGACAGATCAGAGGGTTTGCACTGGAGAAGAGGAGGACGTTCCACCAGAGGCAGCTCAACAGACCTGTACCCAGGAGGGTTGTGCCCTTTCCACTAGGACGTTGGCCTTGGAAGGCCCATGACGTCACCCAGTGCTTGTGGACATTTTGGGAGGTAGTTGTGGCAGTTGTGGCACGTGTGGCAACTTCTAGAGGCCCAAGGGGGCCTAACGTTTTTCTCCAGGAGGCCAACGTTGCGCTAAAAAGGGATAACGTCACCCTAAAAGGGCATGTCATCATCTTTATTTGCTTGATTAGGGTTTGATTATAACATTTAATGTAAAAACAATATTATTTTGTATTTTGGCCATGTCGGCCTTTTGGTGACCTAAAATTAAATTAAGGTCATTGGTA
>ML785995.1:411307-421364 GCA_009831015.1 Picea engelmannii | reverse complement strand
ATTGGGTTGGCCAATTATTTAAGGGTTGCACCTTACCTTGTGGGAAGAAGGCGCTAAAGGCCCAGAGGGTAAAAGCAGTTGGCAAAAGATAAAAGCCTAAAAATAAAACCTCGAGATGCTTCGCCCAAGGATCCCCAAGAAAGTAGTAAAAGGATTCTCAGCAAGAAACAAAGGGACCCATAAAAAATAAATAAAACAAGACCTAGTCAAAGGATAGGGGGTCTCATCACGAGCCAACCTATTAGGTCCATGGGCATCTAGTGGTATGACACTACTAGCACTTGGTTACCACGCTAGGGTAGTGGCTCTTGGTGGCATAGCCAAGCGAAAGGGGGTCTCATCACGAGCCAACCTTCTCATTTCTGGGAAAGTGCTTGTGGGTAACATTGCCACCACTGATCACCATGCCAGGGCAATGTCCCCTGATTAGCTTCTTGAAATAAAAAGCAATAAAGAATAAAGATAAAAGGCATGAATGGGCTTGGAAACATATGCATCCAGGACAGGTGCAACTCACCCTCTACAGAGGCATCCACAGGTGAGCCATTTGCATTTCCCTGCTATCACTGCACCCCTTGTCTAGACATCCCTTATCCACCTCATCCACTCACATGACTTGGATTTGATTTCTCCCAGAAACATCCCACATCCAGTGAGCATTAGCCCAATAGGATGCCCTGTCACTCTCTCCAAACTTGGATTGTAGATTTGTATAATGTCTTTGAGCACTTGATTGAGTGAAAGGGGTTTTATGCACATGTTTAATAAAATTGATGATTAGATGTGATTGACATTGCTATGATCCCTGTGACTTATGATCCCATGGAGGGCGTATCTGTTGATGTGCAGGATCATACCCGACGGATAGGTAACATGTTGGACAGGTACACACGGGGAGATGATTAGTTCGGACCTCCATGGGGTAGAGAGCCCACCAGATGCATGCTGAGACCCTAGCAGGGGGCAGAGACAGATCATAGGGTTTGCACCGGAGAAGAGGAGGACGTTCCACCAGAGGCAGCTCAACAGACCTGTACCCAGGAGGGTTGTGCCCTTTCCACTAGGACGTTGGCCTTGGAAGGCCCATGACGTCACCCAGTGCTTGTGGACGTTTTGGGAGGTAGTTGTGGCAGTTGTGGCACATGTGGCAACTTCTGGAGGCCCAAGGGGGCCTAACGTTTTGCTCCGGGAGGCCAACGTTGCCCTAAAAAGGGATAACGTCACCCTAAAAGGGCATGTCATCACCTTTATTTGCTTGATTAGGGTTTGATTATAACATTTAATGTAAAAACAATATTATTTTGTATTTTGGCCATGTCGGCCTTTTGGTGACCTAAAATTAAATTAAGGTCATTGGTATGGTATAAATTGAGGGTTTTAACTCTCATTTTTTGATCATCTTTCACTCATTTGTGTGAGGTCTGAAATTTGTGCCCTCTTTAGGGTTTTTGGCCGAAATTACTAGTGCACACTTGTTGAAGGAGACTTTTGCATTTTCTTGGTGGAAGGTTTACAACTAGGGTTTGGCATTTATGATACTTGGTGAATGTAAGTGAATTTCTGCAATCCTTCCTTTGCTTGAATGGTTATGGTATTTTACTTGCATTTTGTTAATATAATTTGCTGGATTAAACCCTAGGAAATAAGCACGTGTTGGTGTCCTTGTTTCAAGTCCCTACTAAGTTATGCTAAGAAGCCATTTTATTTGCTGAAGACAAATGCTAGGGTCTTGCCATTGCAACACCCTACCATTCACTCTCCAAGCTAGCTGTTTTAACTTTTTTTACTTTCCCTTTTGAGCTAAAGAAGGAGGAAGACRCACTAAGGCCTAGGTTTACTACACCTTAGTGAGCCGTCTTCCCCTAGGGTTGATAGGTTGAAGCCTTGTCTTAACAACACTTCAACCATCATATCCCTCTTGTCTTTAGCCCAACCATTATCATTTCATCCTTCAACTTTTACAGCTGGTTTGACTCCATTTGCCCTAATAACGCACTGATCTAAGACCTTCTATGTTTGAGTACCTTGATCACAAATATCCAATACTTTGAACAATCATTAACTCCTTCTAACCCTAGCTTAGACTAACCTACTAACCCTATTGCTGTCGTCATTTACTTATGTTATAATCATATCCATGCAACATTTTATACATCTTTAAAGCAATTGAAAGATTGGCTAAAGCATAGTAATCATTGCTTCTAAATGAATGTTGGTATTGTAATATTGATGATAAATCGTTATTGTGAAGCTTCTGTAGCATTTATTGTGAAGTGATATATTGTGACTATTGCTATTACAGATCATTGATTTGCTTCATTACTATTATCAATCAATTGCTTTGCATTGGAAATTCCTTGATTATATAAAGTACTAACCAACAAGTGATCTTGCACATATATAGTTTTATTGTTGCTTTGTCTCGGGCAGGTACACTTCTGGTTATCATTATCTTTATTGGCTGTTTAGTGGACATTCTGATCGATGGTGACTTGTGAGGGGGGAAACTTTTACTTAGCCATAAGCCTTTGCCTTTTCAAAACCCCAGGTCACCGGGGACGTCTCCCCTGGGCCTACCACCCTAAACAGAAAGAGCTATCCTATCGAGGTGACAGTGGTAGGATAGACTCAGTTTCGCCAGTTTTCCTTTCTTTCACCTTTCCTTTACTTCCAAGTACAAACTGCGCGATAACAGGTACCAAAGGAAACTCCAGACAATGAATGCTTCCATCGCTACATCATAAACTTGTTTTTCAATAACATTATCATCAATATCAATGAAGTTGCAGTATTGAAGGTTAGAGGACTTTAATTTTTAAAGTAGGAGGATTTTAGTTTTTGTAAAGAATGAAGTTTATAAAGATAGAAATTGACTATCGAAAGAGTCATCGATTATACCTCCTTGAGACATTGTCGTTTGAGCTTGTGATTTCCAATAATAATTATAAAAGGGAGCAATGATGTTTTGTAATGATGGTAGTCTAATGTGACATTCTGTAGTGTCCAAAGGTTAAGAGATGGCGTGGATAGCAAAATGTTTGTTTTGGAAATAGGGCCCTATTGAATTACATAGGTGCACATGTGATAACATAAACATGGAAATATTGAGATAAGATAAGGTAAGATAATTTTATTAATGTTTAACAAATGACCACAAAAGTAGGTCAATGGGACTAAAAGATACATCCAGTGTGAATACAACGTGGGAGTGCAAAAACAACTCCTAGGTAATGCTGAAAACAAGATAAAGAAAGCGAAAAAGTGCAGCCTAGGTAAGTAGCTAGCCAAGCAAACCACTAGGCCTAGCCAAAAGATAAATAGCAATATCACAAGTGCAGTGATGCAATAGGAGAGTTCGAGACTGGAGATCTGGACAACTCCGTGCTGAGCAAGAGAGATAGATTGAGATGATGTCAATCTCTCCTGATCCTGATGACCAAGGGTGAGGGGGTGACCAGGGTACTGACTCACTGTGAGAGGATAATACATGTCACAATATATTAATGTTGTAGCTTCTAGTGCCGGATGTCACCCCCTGGTGTTTTTGGGCTTCTAGTGCTGGATGTCACTTGGTTGTTTTTTTGTTGAGATTCTAGTGCTGGATGTAATCTCTAGTCCTTTTTGCCTAGTTTGGTGATGGTTAGTCTCTAGTGGACATAAATATAAATTTCAGTTTTTCTGAAATTAATCATCTCTCATTAATAGTGGTGGATAAAATCACTGAGATATCTCCACTTTTCCGACTTTTTGAGTTATTCTCCTTGCCTAGAAATTGCAAGGTTTTGTGAACTTAGAAAAATGGTTTTTTTTGAGATAAGAATCACTATTTTTTCCTAAATTCACAAACATCATGATTTCTATGCAAGGGGAATAACTTGGAAAAAATTTGGAAAGCAATGATTTCTCGGTGATTTTTAAATTGTGACTTTTTCCTAAAATCCGAATCTTTTTCTGAAAAATCTGCTGATGCAAAAAAAAGCATTTAGGGGGCGATTTTGGGTCTCATTTGGCTCATATTCAGTAGTTTGCGTGTTTGGGAGATGGGAATGTTCAAACATGCTTTTAGGGAGAAAACTTTTGTATAATCAATTTCAATGAGTTGTTCGTGCATTTTAAATTTAATTGGAAAAAATAAATATTTTTCGTTTTTTAATGTTTGCTGATTTCTAAAAGGTTGCCTAGTGACCAGTGTTGCCAACTCTACATCTAAGAGTTAACATGTTGATTAAAAAACATAAAGTCAGGGTACACTATTAAGAAGATGCTAATGCTGCAATATGTAGTTTATTTTGAAGATTGTGTAAGGCATGAAGACAAAATATGACAAGTGAAGAAGGTTTGCATGGGAGGGAATAAGGTTGTGATGTGGACTAAAAGACACCAGATTAGTCTTGTTTGCCTTCATATAAATATTTAATGCTATTTGTCCGAAGATGATATGCAGTGGAGTGCTTGACATCAGTATGAAGATGGTATGTAGGTGATGCTTGATACTTTCATTGCACGATTAGAAATTCTCTGAATATTACACTTGGTAATTTAGTATGTCCATGTGTAAAAGATTACCTAGCCATTTGTTCCCAATTTGTAGATTTAAGAATTAACACGTTGATCAAATAATATAAAGTCAGGGCCAACTGTATCGGAAAATTGCTAATGCTGTACTATAGATTTTTTGAAAATTTTGTAAGCATGAAGATAAAATGTGACAAGCGAAAAAGGTATTCATGGGAGGGAAACGAGGTTGTGATGTAGACAAAAAGACACCAGATTATTCTTGTTTGCCATCATATAAGTGCTTAATGAAATTTTTCTGAAGATGATATACAGTGGAGTGCTTGAAGTTTGTATGAAGATGATATGCAGGTGATGCTAGATACTTTCACATGATTAGCATTTCTCTGAATGTTACACTTAGTGATTTAATAGGGGTCCAGGGGTATATGATTGAGTGCATTGGAGTCATTAGTATTCAAAGTCAATGACATAACCTTCAGTTAACCTTGAAGAATTGCACTTATAGAAACATATTTCATTTATTTTCTCCATCTCTTCTTGGTTCTTCTATGCTTCACTGGTGGACAATGGATTAGTTTTCTTTCATCCTTCTCTCAAATTCATCCATTTATTTTCTTTTTGATTACTAGTACATTTAACACTGTAATTGCTATAAATTTACAGGTACTACAATTCACTTCCTCCAGTGAGCAAGGCGTATGGAACCTTTTGCTTTCTAACAACTACAGCTTTTCAGTTGGGATTGATTAATCCATATTATATGTCTCTGGATTACAATCTAGTGGTTAAAAACCTACAGGTATACATTTTCCTTTTTGTTGGCAATTTCGTTTACCCACTGTCTTCACCTATTTCTCTCCATTTTTTATCCTGTCTGTTAGTAATTGCTACCCCTAGACATAATTCTGATGCAATTTGAGTTTGGAAGACATGTCTGTTGACTCGTACGGTTTTATTATTGCACCGTCATTGCTGGTTTCTTTTAAATTGCACACATTTTGTTATTACACTACACTAAAATTGCATAATTGTAATCAGTGTGTTATGCCTACGGCGCACATTTAATTATTCAAGCTATGATGTTCTCATCTTAGCAAAAGAATACATCATATTATACTTTTCTCAAGGTATTAGTCATTGCCACAAATACAGGTCATATCCCATTGTCATTGGAAGTTCAGATGCCAACTTGAGCATCTTCATTATTATTAGGCAGGGCTTATGTTTAATACAGATTGCACTCTGTGTCTTTCCATTATTATTGTCCTGCTTTCTTGTCCTTGTGGTTTTCATTGCGGCTTTGCAAATATTCCTCACATGCATTGATTGATGTTAAGGTTAAAAGCTTGGGAATTTTGGATATGAGTCCCTATATTACTTGTGAATGGAAGTTCTCTTGTTCATGTGAGGATGTGGACTTATATCATGGCACCTTGTTGACCTTTACATTGTGAAACCACTTAGATGAGTGAATCTGACATCTGTTGATGTTAGATATGAGAAAGGCAAAATGACATTTACATTGATGCCCCTGGTGCAGCAATATATCATAGGAAGTTCTTTTGTCCATGGGAGGATGTAGAATTGTATCATGACATCTTGTTTTTTTTGTAAGGTAATGGTACTTTTGTATTAAGAAAAAGAGTGGCTGCAGCCAAACCTGGACATCCTAAGGGTAAACAAGATGAAGGAAAAAACTTCTGTCTTCAAAACTTTCCAATCTCAAAGCAAAATGGGATGGTAGGAAGAATTTTCTGTTTCCCAATTTCTTACTCTGACTTAACAACAGCTAGTATACTGCTTAACAAACTGACTTCCTAGAGAGATACAATGAAAGAACATTTAAATTTGGGATGAACTTTGCAGAGATTAGCCAAATTTGGCCAGCAAAGACTGTGGTCCGATAGCCTTGTTGTGGTTGGCCTCCCTTTCTTGGGCTTCTTTCCTCCTTTTCCTTCCCCTAGTTGCAAGGGGGGAATTGAGGGTCTGTTTGAGGGCCCCAACAGACATGGGGGTTGGTTCTTGGCTCCTTTTGAGGCTGGGGGTTCTCCGCCTCTGCTTGGACATCTCCTCGTTTCTTTCCTGTAATGCCTTCTGTTAAACTTTTGAAAACCCAGCAATCTGAATTTTAATGCCAATAATTTTACTACCCAGATTTACTTCAATGCTGATATGGAAATCTGAAAACTATGCAGAAAAATTACAGCCGAGTTTTAACACAATGTGCAGCAGAAAATGAAACCAAGCACATAAAACACATAATACAATTTTTACTCTGGAAACCCCAGTGTGGGGGAAACCAGCAAAGAGGGGATTTTATTTTTGGCTTCAGAGGAAATTTTACAACAACAAAAATCAGAAAATTCTTACAGCAGAATTTTTGCCCTCTTCTTGGCTGTACGGCCCAGCCAATCTTGTGCTATTTGTCCCAGCTGATTTCGTTCTGTGCGACCCAGCAAGTATGGCCCAGCAAACTCGGCCTGTACGGCCCTGCAAATTCGGCCTGTACGGCCTGGCTAGTTCGGCCCTGTACAGCCCAGGTAGACTCGGCCCTGTACGGCCTGCAACTCGGCCCCCTTCCTTGCTGCTGTACGGCCCAGATTCGGCCCCCTTCTGCGGCCATCTCCGTGGCTACTCAGCCCAGCCAACTCGCCCTCTTGCTCTGTTGACTAAGTCGATCACTTCCTTAGCCAAATCACCCTCTTTTTCTTTTGCTTGAGTGTGTCCTCTACCCCTCACCTCAGCTCCTTTTTATCTTTTCACTTTCACTCTGTTTCCCTCTTTGAGAACTTTCTAGAAGAGCCAAGAAAGTTCACTTAAGTGAAATACTAATTTCCTAAGTTAAAACTTAGGAAATCTGAGTTATAGCCAATAATAATTATTTGAGTACTTATTATGCTTTACATAAGTCAAACTTAGGATAAAATAAAATCTGCTGATATGGGTTATAATTAATGTGTCTTGTGCATGCTTGGACACAAAGCCTATGCAGAGATACCTTCCAAGCTACAATTTTAACACCTTCTATGCCCCTTCCTCTTTCGTGCGCCCTTCGTCTTTCCTTAGATCGTCTTGACTCTTGAGTATTGTCTTCATTGAGAACCTCAAACCAGTTAGTCAGGGTTTTGGATGAAGGTAGATAGTGCAATTTAGACTTAGGTTGCAATGGCGCTGGTTATCGACATTTTCTATGTTGACATTTGCTGTTCCAAGGGAGGCTAGGGGCAATGCTCTTTTTGCCATCTATGCCAAAGTGGCCATACCCATGGTAGATGTTGTACTTGAAGGAGAGTTGTTCGTAGTCAACTCCTATATATGACACCAACCTGGCAACCATTGAGATTCAATTGGATTTCTTCTTGAAAGCCCTTTGAAAGATCCACTTTTGTACAAATTATTGCACAAGAATATTGGCAAGCTTTTGGGACTGCTATTCCCAGAAATTTCCGTATGCTATTGCCAATGTGTTGAAAGGTTGGATCACTCCAAAAGACCAAGGGAAGATGTGGGAGGTGGACCTAGACTGGAACTGCCCTAGGGAGGTCCTCTCTGGATTGAAATCCTTGGCTGCTAGGGGCTAGATGATTACTTTGGCATAATAACAATGCTTTTACCTTCCTTCCACCCTTAGGTCTCTTTTTATACCATTTCAAGATCGTTGAGACCGTTTTTCTATGGGTTTTAGCCTTTAGGGAGTTATTGAGTTAGTTTTCCTGTAAACTCTGCTTAGGAGCACGTAATTTTTGCGTTTTTTATAGTTTTTTGGCACATTGAGATGCACTCGCGCCTTCCTTGAGGGAAAGGGAAGAGTACTTGCACCTTTACTGAGCAAGAGGAGCGAGTGGATTGTTTGGAAGGTAATTTTTAAGAGCTTTTGGGGAGCCCATGCAGCAAAAAGGGGGATATGAAGGGGTAAAGGCCAATCACATGCATCTCAGCTACTGAGGTGTCAAAAGATGCTCTAGCAAGGTGTAGAAGCCAAGGAGGATCTTTGACAAAGAAACCAACATTTGGTTAGGAGTGATTCTTAGCTAGGAGGAGTTGATCGATAGGGTTTTCATGGTTTTCCTCATTAGGGTTTGGAGAGCTTGAAATTGTACCAGCTCATGATAAGCTATGAGTATGTACATATATTTCATCTCTTATATATAAATGAAGGGTTTCAGATGTCCAATAATTGTGCACTCGCAGATTTGATTTTCAGCTTGTATTATCTTCTTGATTAGCTAATTTCCTTCACTTTTTGTTCATGTTGATTTGACATAACATAGGGTTGAAATTGTTAAGAGATTTAACATATATCTTGAAGATAAAGGGAACAGATTTACTGCTGTAAATTTTGCTGTAATAAAGATATTTCAGAGTTGTTATATGCATGAAAAGGTGTGCGTGCATGAAAAAGTGTGTCTTAAGGGCTGTAACTTGTTGACATTGAAGTATACTTGTTTGGTATCTTTTTTCGGAGCTGCCTAGTAATTTGGACTGAAGTGAAGCATGTTAAAATTTTAATTAAAAAGTACCTAGGCAAGTGTTTCTCATCACCTAGGTGCCTAAGGGGTGAGAAAGTGCCTAATGTGGACCCTAGTCATTTAATTTGTGAGATGCAAATTAAAATGTGACTTTTTGAGACTTAGGGAAGTGGGTGGATAAAGTGATTTTATTTCCACCATTGATCTCATCTAATCTCCACCATTGGATGAAGAGACTCTTACCTTCCCCCATGAGGTCGATTAGGGTAGGAGGGCTCACCCATTGTTGGGTTGTTAAGACATTTGAAAGAGAACAAGAGAGAGCATTTTCGAGCTAAAGGAAAGAGGCTATTTCTGAGAGCTAGGGCACGCATTCCAAGGCAGAATACTAGCATAGAAATCGAGGCAAAGGGTACAACATTAAAAGCAGGCTGTACTGTACAGATTGAGCAAGTCGTACAACATCAAAAGCAGGCACATAAATCGAGGGAAGGTACAGTTCAGCAGAGAGGTTGTACTGTACATATTTTCGAGTTCCGTACAACTAGAAACATGCATGAAAATCAAGACAAAAAAGTACAGTACGTACTGTACCGATTCCGTATAGTTCGTACGATTGTTATTCAGGCACAAAAATCGAGGAAAAGGTTTTGTGGTATTTTCTGGAAGTTTTGGCATGTTTCCCAAGGCGTCCGTAAAACATTTAATGTTCTGTTTTGGGCTGACTGTTGGCACGAATTTCAAGGCAACAGTACAACCATTTGGAGGCACATAAATCGAGGAGCAGACCTGTAATTTATTGCAGAAAATTCTGGAAAGAGTTTTGAGGAGTTTGGCTCATTTTCATGTGTGAAGACTTGGCACGGTTATCGAGATAAGTTTGTCATTTAAATTTCTGAAGATGCATATGCTGTAACAAAATTTCTCTGAAGCACCTAAATAATAAAAACTTCCTCTCTCACTGGTTTTCCCCTTGTGGGTTTTTCCAGGGTCGCTGTTAGACTGAAAATCACTGTGTTAATATTTTCAGAGTTTATGTGTCGCTGACATTTTTATTTCTGCGTTAAAAA
>ML785995.1:348524-381727 GCA_009831015.1 Picea engelmannii | reverse complement strand
CATAAAGTGAACTATGGAAACTTAACCCAAAGTGGGTTTTGAGTTGAGATTCTTTTGGAGAGATCTCAACCTTTGATTAGGGATGGCTTGGGATGATCCTAGCCATCCACTTTTTAGGTTTCCTTATGATTCCTTAAGAAGGGTGCATAGGGCATTTGGAGGCTCATTCACTTGTATGTTCACCAAGAGAGTTTGGAGAAGGACAAGAGGATGGGAATGGAAGAATTGAGGGAGGGAAGCTTGGGTGTCTCCATCCATGGAGGGCTCATGGAGGCTTAGGGCCTTATTATTTGTTGGTGTTGGTTATTGCTTGGAGGAGGGTGCACCACTAGCAGGCACTAGAATGACTTGTGCTATCTCATATCTGTTTGGCTCATGTTGGAGGAGACACACAACATGTTGTTTGTGTGGAAGGGATTCTTCATTGGACCAAGAAGGAAGGAGGGCGCATCACTTCAGTGGATAGAGAAACAAGGGAAGAGGGCGCACAAAGCTTGTGCACATTTCTCTTCTTGGAACTCCAAAGCTTCTCGTGAGGAGTTGCTATTGTATTAGGTTCCATTGTATTAGCTTACTTGTTGTATTCACTACTTGAGATCATCATTATACATACTTTCATTCCAAATTGGTTTTCCTCGGGGGGTTTTATCCAGGGTCATGTTGACCAAAATACTTGTGTTCATTTCATGTATGCTTAGAGCATAGATCAACTTGTTAGAGTTTTAAAGATCAAGAGGAGTGTTATTTGTTTTGAGTATATTGCATGTGCTAACATTGGGGTATGAAAACACTTGCAAGGGCACCTCAAAAGAGCACTTAACCATAAAAATTATGAGCAGAAAGTTACTTGATTGTTTGCTGTCCTAAAACAGCAGCAAAGGACAGTCTTGGAGATTGAAACTTAGAGCCAAATTTCAGGTCAAGGACAGACCTGTTTTGCAGCCTCATAGTACCTCAAATTTCTTCACTTCCATCATGCGCCTAGTTCCTATTATTATCCTCCTCATGCGTCCTCTCTTCTTCCTTTGGATGTGCACCCTCTCTAGCTATATATTGGAGGCTTGCCATTGGTTATTTCGTCGGTTCTTGCAGTAGCAGCATAGTGTCTCTCTCATTCTCTAGTGTAGTGGCTCCTCTTTGAGCAAAGTAGTCATTGTACTGGTTGTAGGCTTGCTAAGTGTGGTGCAATCAACTCTCTTGTAAGCGGATCAATAAAGAAGTGTGTTTTTGTCATTCAAACCTATTTTCTTGGCGGTATTATGGTAATTTTGTAATCTGATATGTCATTTTCTGAACTATTTATCATGGTTAATTTCGATCGTTTTGAATAGTTTTCATCTGCTTTCCAGTCTATTATCATTGTGCTAAGTCTGCAAGTTCCCTCCAAACGTATAAGATCGATTTTCTCACTGTTTTGGACCGCTTTTACACGCTGTCCAAGACAAAACAGCTTGCTGATTTTTAGTTTTGAGCGCTGAAATCAGACCTTAGATCAACCAGCAAGGTGCTTCATTGAGCCTAGGGACTCCCCCCAGAGGCTAGTGAGCACTAGCCCAAACAGAGAGGGGTTTGGTCAGTGACAATTGGGGCACTACTCCTTTAATTAGCTAAGTTTTTACCGCTGTCCTAAGTCCCTAACACATATATCAGCTCTGAATTGGAGAGTAAAAAATTGTGCTAACACCTCCCAAGATATGGGCTCACATAAGTAGGGTGCACTCCCCATTAGGGTTATTGAGCCTACATATCAATAGTGACTAAGTCGGTCTTAACCATCACCTAGTATTACAATAAATAATGGCTGTAGAAATTTCTGTGTTTTTAGACTTTTAATGCAAAATAAAAAGTTCACCTCATAAGGAGTTTTTCCAAATCTAGTCTCTGTGAACTTCAGCTTTAGGGATGATCTGAAATATTAGTTTACAGTAGTAAACAACGGACAATATTTTGTCAGACTTCAACCCAACACACTAGGCATCCCAAGAGAAAAGATACCAAACGTATGCCGACAACTTTTGGCCCTTAGGGCACACTTTTCCAAGCATAAACCAGATTTGAAATCTACTTTATTTCAGGAGAATTTACAGCAGCAAATCTCCCCTATTATCTTTAAGATGTTTGTCGAATCACTTAACAATTTCAGCCTTAACTTATGTTAAATCAGCAAGACATAGAAGTGCTGGAAGTTACCAAATCATGAAGACAATGATAGCAATGAATCAAATATGCAATTACACAAGTATTGGGTAGGGACAATCTTCAAGCTCTCCAAAAATCTTAGCTAGGGAAAACAATGAAAACCCTAGCCACTACCAAATATCTCCCACAAGCAAGTATCAACACCCGCAAGTCCTCCTTGGCTTCAACAAGAAGCTTGTACCACACAAGCTCTCCACACTAGCATGGTTGTCTTCCTTAGGGTTTGCAAACCCTAGCCATGTTGTATCATACAAGTACATAGCAAGATAGTGCTAGTGCTAGCCTCCAAATCTACATGTCCATCCTACGGTTTGAGTGCTCAAACCCTAGGCCTTCCACTCTTGCATGATAACAACCACCAAGACCTCCATGGAACATCAAGAATACAATAAATTCGTGATCTTGCCCTAGCCTTGCATCCCAAAAGAACAAGGCTGTAAAAACATGCAAGGTGTCCACTCTCCATATCTTCTACTAGGGTAGAAGCCCTAGTGCTACAACAAGAGCCATCATAACCATGATCATCTTCATCTTCAACGTCACATTCTTCTCTAGGATTTACATGTATAGCACAATCATTAGTCATTACAAGAGAAAACCCTAGCATCACACAAGATCAATCTCTCTAAGAACATCCAAGACGTCTCTTTTTCCCCTTATCTTCTCATAGGGTTTCCTCATGAACCATAGCATCTAGCTCCTAGGGTTTTCTCATTAACCCTAACGTTGACAAGACAAGTCAAAAAATAATACAATGACAATGAATGAATACAAGAGCTCTCTCCTCTCTTATATGTGCAAGTAGGTGAGGAAGGCTAACATAAAATAAGGACATGTACATACAAGTAACCAACAAGGAAACCCCACATGGAGTGCTTTGCAATACAGGATGCACGTGTCAAACTAGGGTTTATCCAACCCCCAATGTGAAACTCCCTCCAAGTCATGATCTCGGGCTTAATGCCCCTCCTTCAAGATGGTGCGTTCTCCAACATGATGCTAGTCCAACTCTCCCTTTTCCATGTTAGTTTTCTATCTAACTGTCCTTATGCAAGTTGCTCCTCTAATTGTGTGCTGCATGCCCTCTTATGTGTCCAGTGCTACTCTCATGTATGCTAATGTGGTCAAAAAGTTCCAATTATCCTCCTTAACATATGTGTTTGAATCCATCATGAACCTCCATGAAATATGCTCCTCAACCCAAGCATGGGTTTAGTCAACATGCCGAACATGGTAACAACCTCCTAGTTAAGGGTGCCATGCTAACACTCTAACCAAGGTCAAGTAGCCACCCAAATTGAGCCATTGATTTGTCCACGAAGCATCGCCAAGGGTTTGGAAGACATAGGGCTCTCCTAGCAAGGTGAAAACACTTTTGGAGTAACCCCAAAAGCTAATACTATCTCTTTTCGAGCAAAGTGTTTTTTGTAGCACCCTTCAACTTCCTATTGAACTACAACCTATAACTCCGATGCCTCCACAAAGCTGAAAGAATGCTCCTCCATCATGATAGAACATAATACCTACTCTACTAGAGCAACACCCACAGGTACATGTCCACACACATTAGGGAATTTTTGAGGTAAAAACTGGGCCTCAAAACAAAAAATCTACTATCAAAATCAATTTTAAAAGAATCAATGGAATTCAAGATGATCATGTCAACCGTAAGGGTAAATATTTTTGGAGGGAAAGGAAGCAGATTACTTTGTTTAATCATATTTTCGACTTATCTTTTCACAGGGTTACTTAAATTTCAAGTGTAGGCACTCATTGGATGCAAAATTAAATTCCGCATCGAACGAGTACCCACTTTGTCGAGATAAACTGGAAATACATGAAAAAATGTGTTTCATGAAAATAAACACATTTTTTTCATGTATTTCTAGTTTATCTCTGCATCCAACCAATGCCTACACTTGAAATTTGAGTAAACCTATAAGGATATAAGTCAAAAATATGATTACTTTTTTTTCTTTCTTTCCCTTTGAAAATTTTAGACCTCAAATTTCCCCTAATGCCTCAGCATCCAAGCAATCAATGTTCACAAAGGTGTGTCTGTCTCCAAGCAATCGACTAAGTAATCTTCAACTTGACCTCTTGATGGTAAACATGGAAGGAGAATACAACAAAGCAACTTGGTTTACACCCCAAACCAAGCTATACTCTGTTGTCCCCTCTGCCATGGGATCCAAAATAACAACGACCATTTGTGAAACTGAAGGAACATAACCTTGGATCATTGCTTCTCGTGGAACTTTGAAATCATTCCAAGGAAGAGATCAACAATATCCTATCAAACTCCAACATCCCTATAATCATCCTCATTGCCCAACATCTCTTTCCACCACATCAAGAGTTGTTTAGGATAGCCTGTAAAGATAATCACATCTCGAACACGAATAGGACAAGTGGATTAGATCCTCAGAAGCACAAGATAAAATATGTATACATCTCAACTCATTGATCCTAAAATACCAAGCTCAAGGGAAGGATATCAACAACCCATAAAGGGTTATAACCAAATTGTGAACATAAGAACCCCTTTCATACACCGCAAAACCTTTTGCAACTAAAGCAACAATCTCAACAAGGGCACCTCCGTTTGACTGGGAGGACCTTAAAGCAAGAGTATCATCACGGTCAACTTCCTTTACATGTGAGAATACACCAACCTTGTCACTGGTACTCATCCCTACTCCCATCAACGACAAGCTTGGAATAAATCATTGATTCTACTACCATAGGTTTTGAATCTATCTCCAAGTACAAATGCACAAGATCACCAATAGCTTAGTGTCACACCAACTATCACATCTATGATCAATCTCTCAACTAATGTACAAGATGAACAACCGTTACTATCCCCAAAGGATAATGCTGAAAGCTCCCTCCATTTGTAACAATCACCGAAATTGAGCAAAGTTGTCATTCTAGTAAACCCTTGAGTTATAACTCAACCAAAACAAATCAACCAATAATCATCAATCTATCACAAATTGAATTAGCCCATCCCAGGCTCCAGAAATCAACAACATATCAAGTGGTCAAGCATACCTATCACAAGCATCAATCCACTCAAACATTGGTATCCATTGTAACACTTCAACCACCTATGAGAGGTCCTCTTGGGCATCACACCTGCTGAAAACAATCCATAACAACCATCCATGTAGTAGATCTACCACCTATCATAGGTGAAAGCATACTTTCATCACAAGAGAAACTAGGGTTTCAACCCATCAAAGCCTACATGGATGCAAGTGTTCATCTTAAGCACACTAGGGTTTCACCACCCAATCAACCTCAACAAGGTCAAATACCTCTCCTAGGTAGAATGCAGCTGAAGTACCAACTCCCTCCTCACCAAAAGAGCGATTTCAACAAAGTAGCTTTGATACCATGTAGAAATTTCTGTGTTCTTTGACTTTTAATGCAAAACAAAAGTTTTACCTCACAACGAGGTTTCCCAAATCCGGTCCCCATGAACTTCAGCATTAGGGATGATCTGAAATATTAGTTTACAATAGTAAACAATGGACAATATTTCATCCCAGTTCAACCCAACACACTAGGCGGCCTAAGAGAAAAGGTACCAAGCATATGTCAACAAGTTTTGAAATTTGGCCCTTAGGGCACACTTTTCCAAGCATAAACCAGATCTGAAATTCACTTTATTACAACATAATTTATGGCTGTAAATCTGCCCTATTACTTCAAGATGTTTATCAAATCATTTAACAATTTCAACATTAACTTATGTCAAATCAACAAGACATACAAGTGCTCGAGATTACCAAATAACGAAGACAATGATAGCAGGAAATCAAATATGCAATTACACAAGCATTGGACAGCTGGAAATTTCATTTTCATATATATACACACACACACACACACACACACACACACATATATATGTATATAAGAATGAAGTACATGCACATACCACAACTTTATCACAAAGATTGTACAAGCTTCAAGCTCTCCAAAATCCCTAGCTATGGAAAATAATGAAAACCCAAGCCACCACGAAAGATCTCCAACAAGCAATACTTAACATCGATGAGTCCTCCTTGGCTTCAACAACAAGCTTGTATCACACAAGCTCTCCACACTAGCACAATTGTCTTCCTTAAGATTTGCAAACCCTAGCCATGTTGCATTGTGAAAATTCCTCTAATAACCCAGCCTTAACACAAATTTTATTTTTTACTTTACAAAAGAAAAATCAGCTCGGTTATATTCTTCACAAATTAAATATGCAGCAGAAAATAATAACCAGGATCTACAGTAAAGACACCAACAACAATCACACAAGGTACACAAGATATTTTGGACAAATAGTCCTCGGAAAAACCGCAAAGTGGGAAAACCGGTGCAGCAGATCTGAAGATTTTTTATTCAGCAGGAAATATGAAGAATCCTCTTACAGAAAATAGGTTGATCCAACATATAACTGAGTTGATGCCCAACGTTCCAATTTTCCAGGGTAGTATGGACCCTAAGCAACCTCCAGGAACCAAAACACTATGACAGATCCAAGCTGGAGAGCCTCTGTAATAGATGTACGACTCCTCTGTGTAAGACTGTGTAAGCCTGACAGCTCCCTCTCTGTGGTTGAGTTTGTCCTTGTGCGTGCCCAAGAAAAATCTCTCAACCGTGCAAGAAAGTCCTCCTCTGTTTCCTGAAACAAACCCTCAAGATCTTTAGTTCAATCTCTCCCTCTAACTACAAGATCAAACTCTCTCAGTCACTCTCAAGTGATACAATTTGTTTGTGCCCTCACCCTCTCTTTATAATCTTCCATTGGCTCTTCTCAAGGGAGATCGATGACTAAGATTAGATCTCATCTTTCCTTGAAATGCTAAATATAACAAACAACTTAAATTATTTTCCCAATTAACCTTAGGGAATACAACCAATAAAGTCAATGACAACTTAGAACATTATACATGACTTTTCCTAAGTTGGACTTAGGCAAAGATTACAAAAGAGTCCATTAGGGTGTTTAATGTCCCCCTCATGCTCTAGGACATACGAGCAAGGGTAGACACCTTCCTCACTATTCATTTCAACACTCCCTCTTAGTGAGGAAGGGGTTCTGTCTCAACGCCATCTGATCTCTGATCTTCTCAAACTTCTGTCTGCTCAGTGCCTTGGTAAAGATGTCTGCCATCTGCTCATCAATCTGTATGTAATCAAGCCTCATGACTCCTCTCTGTACACAATCCCAGATGAAGTGATACCTGATATCGATGTGTTTGCTACGATCATGAAACACCGGATTCTCAGAGAGTTTGATGCAACTCTGATTGTCACACTGAATCACAGTAGCTTCTAGCTCCTGCCTGAACAAGCCCAAAAGTAACTTCCTCAACCATAATGGCTCACATGCTACCAAACTGGCTGCCATGTACTTTGCCTCAGTAGAGCTCAATCTCACTGATCTCTGCTTCTTGCTGAACCAGGAAATGATGCCCGATCCAATGCTAAAGCAACAACCTGAAGTACTCTTCCTGTCCTCTGCACATCCTGCCCAATCAACACCTGTAAAACCTGCTAATGTCACTCCACCATTACGCTCATACAATAGCCCGTACTCCATTTATTTGACCAGATATCATCTTTGCAGTAAACTCTTTGAGTTAGTTCATGGTGGACCCTCGAAGAGTACATTGGATTGTTGCGAAGCTATTGTAACCAAATACATGAGTGATCCAATCAACTGTTGATAGACAGTGGGGTCTACTATCTTCGAATCTAATGCATCAATCTTCCTCCCATTTGTAACCAGAGGTGTGGACATGGGCCTACAGTCCATCATCCCAAACTTGTGCAAAATCTCTACTGCATACTTCCCCTGTCCTAGGAAGAAGCGCCCATCTTTCTGCCAAACCTCCAACCCTAGAAAATAGTGCATCAACCCAAGGTCTTTCATCTCGAATTCCGCTGCAAGGTTGACCTTGCAATATTCTATCAACTGCTCATCTTCCGTGAGAAATAGGTCATCTACATATAGTACTAGTATAAGAGGCTTTTCCCTTGCAAGAAAGTACAAGTTTGGATCTGCCTCACTTCGCTAGAAGCCCATCTCCCTCAAGTAGCTGTCAATCCTTGAGTACCATGCCCGAGGTGCCTACTTGATCCCATACAAAGCTCTCCTCAATCTACACACATGCGTCTCTCTGCTGCCAACCTCAAATCTCTCAGGTTTCTCAACATATACCTCCTCCTCAACAACTCCATTGAGGAAGGCGGTCTTCACGTCCATTTGATGAACGCGCCAACCCTTCTCTGCTGCCAATGAAATGACTGCTCGGATTGAAGAATACTTGGCCACAGGAGTGAAAGTCTCCTCGTAATCAACTCCCTCTCGCTGTGAAAACCCCTTGGCCATGAAGCGGGCTTTGTACTTGTCCACGCTTCCATCTGCTGCATGCTTAACTTTGTAGATCCACTTGGATCCAACCACCCTTTTATCCTTTGGCCTTAGAACTACCTCCCATACATCATTTTTCATAATGAAGGCATATTCCTCCATCATGACCTCCTGCCACACCTTATGCCGTGCAACACTCTCATAACTGGAAGGATCAACATCAATGAGCTAGGTCATCAATGCCATATATCCAAGTCTCTCTGGTGGTTTGCTTCGTCTGAAGTCTCTCTCTGGAAGCCCTGCCAACCTAGAATCACTGATTGTGGACTTGTACCACTTAGGTCGTAGCCTAGTAATCTGCTCTTGGGGAACTGCATCATGTTGCTCCTCCTCATCATCAACTCACTCCTGATGATCCTGTCCAACAGTCTCCCTCTGAACACTTGTATCCTGTGTCTGCTCCTGTGATCCTATCTTCTGACTTTGTGCCTCCTGCTCCTGGACTCCTGTACTTCGTTCTTGCTGGTTCTCTCCACTTGCTGGCAAATCCCTTGATCTCCTTAATGCACATTCCTCCTCGAACTGTACATCTCTACACATAATGACCTTCCTGCGTGTAGGCACATAAATCCTGTAAGCTTTGGAAACCTTGTTGTAGCCAACAAGTATCCGCTTTACTGCCGTGGAGTCCATCTTTGTCCTCTTCTCTGAAGGGACATGACAATAGCATACGCTTCCCTAGATGCGAAGATGACTCACATCTGGCCTAGTACCTGAAAATGTCTCCTCATGTGTCTGTTTCCCCAAAATCCTGTAAGCTTTGGAAAACCTCGCTGTAGTCAACAAGTATCCCCTTTACTGCTGTGGGGTCCAACTTTGTCCTCTTCTCTGAAGGGACATGACAATAACATACGCTGCCCTAGATGGGAAGATGACTCACATATGGCCTAATACCTGAAAATGTATCCTCAGGTGCCCATTTCCCCAAAACTGTGTGGGGACTCCTATTCTGCAAATATATTGCAACATTGCTCGCCTCTGCCCATAAGAACAATGGCAGTCCCTACTCATGAATCATAGCTTGTGCTGCTCCAACCACAGTGATGTTCTTTCTCTCGACCAATCCATTCTGTTGAGGATTGTAAGGAACTGTGAGTTCCTTCTTAATCCCTGCTGCTGTGCAATAATACTCAAACTCCTTGGAGGCGTACTCTCCCCCATTATCTGATCTTAAGACTCGAATCTTCCTCCCAGTCTGGTTTTCCACCAAAGCTCTAAACTAATGAAACCTCCCAAAGACCACATCCCTGGTCTTTAGAAAGTAAATCCAGGTCTTCCTAGAGTAGTCATCAATAAACAAGACAAAGTATCTGAAGCCACTCACTCACTCCACACTCATCGACCCACATACGTTAGAGTGTATCGGATCTACTACTCCCTTGGACCTGTGCTCGCTAGATGGAAAGGATTTCCGAGCATACTTTCCCAATGCACAACCCTTGCAAGGGTCATGCCTCTTAGCTGTAATCTTAGGCAATCCATTGACCACCTCCCTCAAATGCCCCAAAGCACCAAAATGAATGTGTGCCATCCCCCTGTGCCACAACTCACTTATGTCTGTGGTGATACTCGCTAATGCTCTCCCTGGCTAAACTTGTAACCTGTAGACCTTCTCCTCTCGAACCCCAATCATCCTGTCCATCTTCTCACCTGATCCACTAGGTCTGATGACCACCTTTCCTTTACAAAAAGTGACCTCACATCCCTTGTCCTCAAGAGTAGAGACTAAGATGAGGTTCTTGGTCAACCCTAGAACATATAACACATCACTGAAACAAAGTGGTTTCCCGGATTCCCTTTGAAATGAGATTGTGCCAACAACTTGCGCCTGTCATCCCCTAACTCAATGACTAGATTTACGCCTCCCTCATGTAGCCCAGTAAACCACTCCTTGCGCCCTGTCATATGACAAGATGCGCCACTATCTACAAACCACATGTCTGAAATAGCTGCACTAGACATACATGCTATGAAGCAAAAATCCTCCTCAAATGACTTGGCAAACTCATCCACTACTGCTGAAGCTTCCATTTGTGGCTTATTCTTCTTCTTCTTCTCTGGACACTGTGATGCAAAGTGTCCCATCTTGTGACACTGGAAGCACTTGACTTTTGAGAAGTCAATGTTTTTCTTTCCAACTTTCTTCTTCTTCTTGCCTTTTGCTTTGCCTGCAAGGGCCAAACCTTCTTCCTCCTCTGCATGAGTTGAATATGATGTGCCTGCTTGACCAATTCTAATCTCTTCCTGCACAAAGTCATCCCACAGACACTGCCAATCAGGGAGCTTCTCTCGAGCTACCACACCACGGACAAAAACATCCCATGACTTAGTGAAACCGTCTAGTGCAATACACACCACCAACTCAGGATCTTCAGTCTTTTCACCGACTGCTGCAAGTTCATCTCTGATTTGAGTTATTCTGGTAAGATAAGGAATCACACCCTCACCTTTGGCTATCTTGGTACCACGCAATTGCTTGCGCAGAGCCATCACTCTGTTTTCATTTTTGTTTTGGTAGAGGTCACTTAGGGATTTCCACATATCTTTTGTCTCAACTTTTCCTAAGAGATGTGGGACCACATGGTCCTTTATCCCATCAAGAATCAGGCTCTTTGCCTTAGCCTCACCTTTCTTCCAGATGACCAATTCAGCTGCACCTGTGGGAGTTGCTGCCTTGTCATTGACATGATCTGACACATCATTGAATTCTAATATTGTTGTCATCCTTTCCTTCCAGGTGTGTAATTCTGAGCCCCTTGTAACCTGTCTTCCACCCCCAAACTCATGGCCATTTTGTTCAAACCCTCAAGGTTCAAACCATTGCTGTAGAAATATTACGACTGCCTTGATCTGTGCTTAGATCTGTATGATCTTCTTCAGATCTGTCTAGATCTGCTTGTTCTGTGCTTAGATCTGCCACGATCTTCTTCAGATCTGTCTAGATTTGCTTGTTCTGTGCTTAGATCTGCCACGATCCTCTTAAGATTTGTCTAGATCTGCCTTGGATGTTGTTTCTTTAACTGCCCTGCTCTGATACCATGTGAAAATTCCTCTAATAACCCAACATTAACACAAAATTTTTATTTTTTACTTTACAAAGAAAAATCAGCTAGGTTATAATCTTCACAACTTAAATATGCAACAAAAAATAATAACCAGGATCTACAGTAAAGACACCAACAACAATCACACAAGGTACAGAAGATATTTTGGACAAATAGTCCCCGGAAAAACCCCAAAGTGGGAAAACCGATGTAGTAGATCTGAAGATTTATTATTCAGCAGGAAATATGAAGAAGCCTATTACAGAAAATAGGTCGATCCAACAAAACACTGAGTTGATGCCCAACGTTCCAATTTTCCAGGGTAGTATGGACCCTAAGCAACCTCCAGGAACCAAAACGTTGTGACAGATCCAAGTTGGAGAGCCTCTGCATAAGACTGCGTAAGCTTGATGACTCCCTCTTTGTGGCTGAGTTTGGCCCTCTGCGTGCCCAAGAAAAATCTCTCAACCCTGCAAGAAAATCCTCCTTTGTTTCCTGAAACAAACCCTCAAGATCTTCAGTTCAATCTCTCCCTCTGACTACAATATCAAACTCTCTCAGTCACTCTCAAGTGATACAATTTGTTTGTGCACTCACCGTCTCTTTATAATCTTACATTAGCTCTTCTCAAGGGAGATCAATGACTAAGATTAGATCTCATCTTTCCTTGAGATGCTAAATATAACAAACAACTTAAATTATTTTCCCAATTAACCTTAGGGAATACAACCAATAAAGTCAATGACAACTTAGAACATTATACATGACTTTTCCTAAGTTGGACTTATGCAAAGATTACAAAAGAGTCCATTAGGGTGTTTAATGTCCCCCTCATGCTCTAGGACATACGAGCAAGGGTAGACACCTTCATCAAATTGTTGGCCTCGTCTTTGTTCACACATCTAAGGAGAACTCTATCCGGGTTTTTTCAACCTAGACCATCTTCAGTTAAGCAGTACTTCATAACTTTGAGTCTTAGAGCCCTTCTTTTATAGTCTATTAGGTGTTCTGAGCAAGACAAGTTCTTAAGGTAGTATATTATGTTGGAATACCATTCATCATGTTCTAGTTCACTCACCACCATATTCACTTGCTTGTTTTCTCCCATTTGTATGGCTTCTTCATTGCTTTCAGTCAACATTTGAGCTAGCCCTTGTCCCTTTATGATCTTAGTGGGTTTTATTTCTAAGTCATACTCTTGGATTTTGGAAACCCACTTACCCCTAGTACCCATGCAATCCTGTTGTGACAAAACATCTTTTACCGCTGGGTATGGGACATAAGCCTTAATCTTGTTATAGCCAACGTAGTTTCTAAAATGCTTGAGAGATTTAACCAAGGCATAAGCTTGTTTTTCAGTAATTGAATAATTCAATTCTGAATCTGTAAGGACTTTGCTCATGAACGCAATAGGGTGTTCATGATCATCAACATCCTTTTGCAACAAGACACCTGCAATGGTATCTTGAGAAGCAAAGGAGAATATCATGAAATCACGTGAGTAATCAGGGCTATCCAAAACCGGGGCTTGGGAAATGACATTCTTTATGTCTTCAAAGGATCGTAGACTTTTGTCATCCCATCTGAATGCCACATCTTTCTTAAGCAAGGCACTCATGGGTTTTATTTTCTCAGCAAAATTTGGAACAAAACTTCGAATGAAGTTTATCTTGCCAAAGAACGATTGAAGGCCCTTTTTATTAGCGGGGGGCATACATTCTTGATAGACTGGATTCTTTCTGGATCAACATAAATTCCCCCTTCTGAAACTATGTGCCCTAATAACTTTCCTTCAACTATCCCAAAAATAGACTTTTTTAGGGTTAAGGGAAATGCCGTATTTCCTACACCTTTCAAAGACAATTCTAAGGTGTGAGATATGATCTTTCTTCTCTTTTGACACGACTGTGGGATCATCTTGGTAAATTTCTATAATCTTCTAGATTAGGTCCCTAAAAGCAAAGTCCATTGCTCTTTGAAAAGTTGAACCCGCATTCATAAGGCCAAACGACATTCTCAAGTACATGAATGTTCCCCATGGTGTAGTAAATGCCGTTTTGAGTTGATCCTCCCTTTTGAGTAACACTTGATTGTATCCAGAAAATTCGTCTAGCATAGACATCATGCCTGCCCCAGTGACCCTTTGTAGTAAATGTTCCATATTCGGGAGGGGGTAATTGTCCTTCAATGATAGCTAGTTAAGGTTTCGGAAATCAACGCATAGGCGAATGCCACCACTCTTCTTTCGGACAACTACCAAATTAGACATCCATGATGAATACTTAATGGGGACTATGATACCAATATCTACCATCTTTTGGAGTTCCTTTTGTATATGATTTGCCAACTTAGGGTAATTATGCCATAGTTTTTGTCGGAAAGGTTTGGTTCCCTCTGTTAAGGGTATGGCATGTTGGATGACATCACTCCTGTAAGCCTTCAAGTCATCATAAGTCCAAGCAAAGGCATCCTTAAATTCTCTAATGAGGTCGAGTATTTCATTTCTCTCCTTCTCAGTGGTGCCCTCCCCTAGCTTTACCATTCTTGGGTCCATCTTGGTCCCAATATTGAATTCCAACACCTTATCTGTTTGTTGTTTGGGGTTTTTTCCTTTGTAAATATCATGTCTGTCAAAGAACTGTTCTAAAGGAATGCACCCCTTTGGTAGAGTATTATTTTGCAAATTTACTACCTCAAGATCCATGGACTCAACTAAGAAATTTACTTGCGAATCAATGAACTCCCTACTATTCTCCATGAATC
This sequence comes from Picea engelmannii, assembly GCA_009831015.1. Lineage (NCBI taxonomy): Eukaryota > Viridiplantae > Streptophyta > Pinopsida > Pinales > Pinaceae > Picea > Picea engelmannii. Next base: position 367,279 of record ML785995.1, on the reverse strand, counting down.
TAAGGATCTGATTGTCATCCTCAAAAACTTGCCAATGCTCTAAGTTGTCAGGGATTGATAGTCTAAACAGAACCTCCATTTTGCATAAATTTTGGAGGGGGCCTTCGCAAGGTTGCAAGGTGGATGCTGAAACAACTAGGCATCTGTGATGTAATTTTCCTCTCTGGGGATTGCTTCAATTGACACCACTTCAAAACATTTTGCAACACACCTTGCAAAGTCTCGGTACCTTTTGAGCCTCTCATTCTTCATGGCAAAGTTTAGTAGTACTTGTGAAACTACTAGGTCTGAATCACCAATGACCCTTAAGTGCCCTATTCCCCTATCAATGGCCAAATTAAGACCTATGATTAAAGCCTCGTACTCGGAAACATTGTTCGTGCAATGATATTCAAGTCTATAGGAGTAGTAGAAGGTTTCTTTAGAAGGGGCAGTTAGGACAATGACTGCCCCTTAGCCAAAACTAGAGTGAGCACCATCAAACTCTGACATCCATATTCCTTCAGGTGTTTTGCAAGGTTCATCTTTGGAATCTCCTCCTTGAACCAACCAACTTTCTACTCCATTGTTTACAGAGAGGAGTTGATCAGTGGGTTCTTCAGAGGCTTCAATGAGACATCCAGTGATAGGTTCCTTATGAAGGGTGACAAATCCTCCCTCGGGATGGGGAAAAATGGCTTTCGATCCTTGGTCTTGGAAGCTTCTGCCTAGTTTTTCTATCAGATCTTTGCAGAGTAAGATTCCCCAACTACTTAATGTGTCTATTACTATTACATCAATCTTGAAAGAGACATCATGGCAAGTATGGAAGGCAACAACCAAGTCTTTGATAAGATCACGTGTAAGGCCATCTCGTGTATCATTATAGGGTCGCGATATACTAAGTCCCAACTGGTGCATGACCCTTTGAGTCACGATGTTTCTGGAAGCATCTGGATCAAAAACGCAATTATGGAGAAGAGAATCATTTATTTGGAGGGTAACATAAAAAGGTGTGGGTTCACCATATCTTGTCCCAATGCTTCCAACATGAAAAATGATCGGGGAGTCTTCTTCCAAATCATTTTTCTCAGTGATTTGTGAAAGTGAACATTCAATGTCTTCTTTCTCATCCTCTCAATCTTCAAAGATTTTTTCAAGGGCACTTAGATCCTCATGGGCTTCATGTTGTTTTGAAAAAGTCAAGGCATCTTTCATGTTTGAGAACCCATTCTTCCAAGTACCAGTTCTCTTAGGGGGAATAACTAACTTAATCTCATCGTTTACCTCTAGTATCTCTGGGAAATCATGTTCTTCTTCCTGCATGTTTTCCTCATTGAACCATAAGATATCATCTTGGTCCTGAAGAAGATTGACCTGGGAAATGGGATCACACCATTTGAGATTTTCTTCAATCCGGCAAGCACCATCTTGTGCCTCCTTGAGGTTTGTTAGGAATTGGTTCCCGAGGAGGGATTGGAAGTTTCCTTCGAAAGAATTGAGGTATTGTCCAAGAATAACGCTCTCTGGTTGAAAATCGAAATCAATTCGACCAAGCAAGGTATTAAACCTGTCATTAAATTCCCTAACAGTTTCATCATTTTTTTTTGCAAATTTTGAGATATTGCGAATAAAGGGAGGCCATATCTTCCATCACACCCCACCTTTGCAGGAAAACTTGTTCTAAATTTTCACAGGTTGTGAGGCTCTTGCTTGGGAGGTTAGTGCTCCATTTTCTAGCATTTCTAGTAAGTGAGGCAAGGAAAAGTTTCATGAATGTGTCAGGATGTTCTTTCCTAGTCTGATGGAAGTCATAGCTTTCACAAAATTTGGTCCAATGTGTGTTGGCAGAAGCCCCAACCTCTCCAAAAAACTTGGGTATCCATGAATCGACATCTTTAGGGAGATCATGTAATCCCCCTTTGATATTGGCCAAGTCCAAAGGGTCGAAGAGTTCTTCCGGGGCCCATTTAGGAGGGGCCATGGGGACAATAGGAACTACATGATAATAAGGTGTGTATTGACGTTCGCTACGGGTCGTCATCAGTGGAGTCGCCAAACAATCTCCTTGAGATTATTAAAGGGATGAGGGGATCACCCTTAGTGGAGTCACCAAGTAAGCTCTGTGAAATGAAGGCTTTGGATAAAGGATTACCGAAAAAGTGTCGTTCGAGGAAAATTGACTCGATGTTTCCCGGAAATGGCGCCAAAAATGTTATCGTGCAATCTGTACTTTCCCGAAGCCCAAGGCAAGTGAAACAAGATTGGCGTAACAAGGGGGTGACCTATCACTGTCACCTTAATAGGAAACCCCTTTCTGTTTAGGAGTAGGGTAAGACTACCCCAAGGGAGACGTCCCTAGTGACCTAAAGGGCTGGTGAAACTAAAGCAAGGATGCAAAGATAACCCCCCTCTCACTGGTCACTCAAGTCAAAAGGTCTTGCTGAGTTTATGTCTTAAGAGATGATGTTAGAATTAGGGAAGTAGGGCAGAAAATTACTGTCTTTTCAAATTTTAGTTAGCTTGAAAAACATTAGAACAGTAAACCAATACTATACTGAACTGCTGAACAAAGTAAATCAGATCAGAGAAAGAACAACTATAAGCTTTGAATTTTTAAACAAATTCTGATTGTGTACAACATTCAGATCTAACCTGGCAGTAACTAGATTCAACTAAACTCAAAACAATATCATAGGAATAGATCTAGATTAATCAAATAAACACTATTTCTTATCTAAACTAAAAAACAGATTTAATTAATGATATAGATCAAAGTCCAGATCTAATCTACAGAACTGATAAAGATCTATACAGATCAAAACTAAAAACTAGATCTAATCTCCAGATCTGATATAGATCTAAGTAATGAGCAGACTATGACATTTAATCAACTTCAAAAACAAATAACAACATATCTAAATAATAGTAAACTGAACAGGTCACTTACCCTGTAGTCTTACCTCTGAAGGAGTCCATGTCACAGACAAGAGATGTAATGCCACTTGTAATTATGCTCAGAAAAAATTCAGGATCATAGATCTACCATAAAGGTTAGATCTCTTGCCAAGAGATGAATAGACTGACTTGCCACCAAGGAAGAGAAACCACTTAAACATTACACAGAAATTTCTGTGATTAAACCCTCACACACACAGAAATTCCAAGGACTCAAACCCTCATGCAAGAAGAGGTAGCAGGGGTTACAACCAACTTAGAGGGGCTGCAACTCAATGGATAGGGGCCATATCTATGCTGGAGGAGTCACGACTCAATGAGAGGGGCCGGAACTACACTAGAGAGGCCACGGCTCAATCAGATCTGCACTAGAGGAAGGTGATGGCAGCTTCAAACTTCAACCCACAGGTAGACACAACAAAACAACACTTCAAAACCCTTGTCTCATCCCTAGACAAGGTTTCAATGACCAGGAGGCTGAAAACTGGAGGGCCGAACTGTTACAAGAGTTCAACTACTGTTGCAAAGGAGGGCCGCAACACACAAGAGGAGATCTGCTCACTTTTGGAAGATAACATAAGAGTGTGTTAAAGGTAGAGGGGTAGGTCTCTATTTATACTTTAGGCTAGGGTAGGTTAATAAAAATAATAATTAAAAATAACATGTTTACTTAATATAAATATTAATTAAACATGTGATAATAACATTTAATTAATATTTTGACATTAACCCCTAAAGCAAAGAAAACAAAACCCCAAATAAACACAAGCAAGGGTGAAGGGGGGTTTTGGAGGGGTGACTTGGTGGCAATAATTGTCCATTCGTTCTCAAGGTGACCTTTTTAATTTTATCATCACTGCATATGGGATACATCCCTCATGTGGTCATGCCCACCTTCAAAGAGGGTCATATACCAACAAACACCTAATCAAAGACCAGGTGGCCCCAGAACATCTCTGGGGTCTTATCCACCAAGGTACAAGACCAAGGATCAACCCATGTCCCAGACATGGGTATCCTGGAACATGTCCAGGGGCCCTAGACATATCTAGGGACTTTAACTGCTTGGTCCCAGACCAAGAACCCCAGTCATATACTGGGGGCCCTCTCAAGGGTCTTTACTGCTTGGTCCCAGACCAAGAACTCCAGTTATTTACTGGGGGCCCTCACAAGGGTCTTCACTGCTTGGTCCCGGACCAAGAACCCCAGGAGTGCACTGGGGGCCCTAGATCTCGGCTAGGGTCTTTGCCATCCTTCCAGTGAATGGCTCTTGCAGCTGCTTTAAATTCAACACTCCCTCTCAGCAAGAGAGGCATTCTCAGCTACACCAAGCTTGTCACGAAAGTATACAAACTTTGTCAGGGACAGTGGCTTGGTAAAAATATTTGTCGTCTGTTCTGCCATCGGAACATACTGAATGCTGAGAACGTTCTTCTGAACCATGTCCCGGACATAGTGGTATCTCATCTCAATGTGTTTCGATCTGTCGTGAAACACTGGATTCTCGGTGAGCTTTATACAGCTCTGATTGTCACAGTGAATGATTGTGGGTTCAAGCTCTGAACTGAACAAGTCTGAAAGTAGCTTCCTAAGCCACACTGCTTCTCTGCTACCAACACTTGTAGCAATGTATTTTGCTTCTGCAGTGCTTTGGGCTATGGAGCCCTGTTTCCTGCTGGACCAGGAAATCATTGCAGAACCCAAACTAAAGCAATATTCAGAAGTACTCTTCCGATCCCCTGTACTGCCCTTCCAATCTGAATCTGTAAAATCATGGAGCATTACACCTCCACTGGAAGTGTATTTGAGACCATAAGCTATAGTTCCCCGAATATATCTCAGGATATCCTTCACAGCAACCATATGTATATGCTTCGGTTCACACATGAACTGACTGAGAGCATTTACTGCATAGCAAATGTCTGGTCTCGTATGTATGAGATATATCAAAGACCCAATGATCTGCCGATATAAGGTGGGATCTTCTGGATCTGAACCTGTGACCTGATCTTGTAGTTTCTTTAGATTAGAGATCATTGGTGTGGTCATGGACTTGCAGCTCATCATGCCAAATCTGCGAAGCACATCAACTGCATATTTACCCTGTGAGAGAAAGATCTCTCCTGGTTTCTGCCAAACCTCCAAGCCCAAAAAATAGTGCATGAGCCCCAAGTCTTTCATTTTAAACTCAGCAGAAAGCTCTCTCTTAGTCTGAGCTATCAAGTTTTCCTCTCAAGTGAGGAACAAATCATCCACGTATAAGATTAGGATAACTGGATGATTTTGCACAATCTTTATATAAAGATTTGGATCTGCTATGCTTTTGGTGAATCCAAGACTTTGTAGAAAACTGTCTATTCTACCATACCAAGCTCTCGGAGCTTGCTTCAACCCGTACAGGGCTTTCTTGAGTTTGCACACATGAGATCTTTTATCATGTATCACGAAACCTTCAGGCTACTCGATGTATACTTCTTGTTCAACTTCATCGTTAAGAAAAGATGTCTTAACGTCCATTTGGTGAAGTTTTCAACCAAAAATTGTTGCAAGAGAGATAATAATCCTGATTGAAGTATACTGGGCAACTGGAGCAAAAATCTCGTCGTAGTCAATTCCTTCTTTTTGAGAAAAACCACGAGCCACGAATCTTGCCTTGTATTTCTCAATACTGCCATCTGCTGCATGCTTTATCTTATAAAGCCATTTTGAAGTTACTACTGATTTTCCATGAGGTCTAGGAACTACGGTCCATACATCATTCTTTAGAATAGAATCATATTCTTCATTCATAGCATCTTTCCACACTTGATGTTTAGAGGCTTCTACAAATGTGGAAGGTTCTGAATCAATCACAATATTTAAATTAGATATGAGACCAGAGTGCTTATCTGGTTTCTTGCTTTCTCTAAAGGTGCCCTTAGGAGCTGAATGCTTTTTTGCTTCTTTCAATATTTCCCGTCACCAAGCTGGTTTCCTTTTAATAGGAGGTAGCTCCATTGGAAACTCAATAGTGTCCCTTGAGGGATCCACTGGAAGTTCTGAGGTTTCCTCACTCTGCTCATCTGAAAGAGGAGAATCTGGAGAATCAAGTGGTAGAGCTTCTTGCTCCTCTGAATCACATGGAAGTTCTCTGGCCCGACGAAAAGCTGCTTCTTCATGAAAAGTCATGTCTTTGCTTACTTTGATGAACTTTTGACCTGCGATATAAATTCTGTAAGCTTTTGAGGTTTCACTGTATCACACAAAAGTTCCTTTCTTTCCGGAGGGCTCTAGCTTAGTCCTCTTCTCTTTTGGAATGTGAATATAGACTAGACTGCCAAAGATTCTCAAATGATCAACTGAGGGCTTAATTCCAGTGAAAACTTCTTCAGGAGTTTTCGCTTCAAGGGCTTTGTGTGGACATCGATTCTGAATGTAGACTGCAGTACTGACAGTCTCGGCCCAGAGAGATAAAGGTAGGTTTTGGTCATACATCATGGCCCTGGCTGCTTCATAGATAGTTCTATTATTTCTTTCAGTAACCCCATTCTGCTGAGGGTTGTATGGCACAGTTATCTCCCTCTTAATTCCAGAAGCCCGACAGAGTTCGTCGTATTTGAAGGAGTCAAATTCTTTATCGTTATTTGTTCTGAAAATTCGGATGTGTCTGCCTATTTGATTTTCAACAACATTCTTGAAATCTTGAAATCTGCTAAAAGATTCATCTTTAGTCTTTAAGAAATAAATCCAAGTTTTACGCGAACAATTATCAATAAAAATGATATAATAAATACAACCATTCATAGAAGGGGCAGTCATGGGCCCACAAAGATCAGAATGAATTAGATATAAAATGCCAATTGATTTTCTATTACTGAGAGGATAGGGTTTCTTTGTATTCTTACCAAGTGAACAACCTTTACAAACACTATCATGTTCAAAGGAAAATACTGACATACCTGTCACCATCTTTTGCAAACCTGGAAGTGTGTTGTAGTTGAGATGTCCAAGTCTTCTGTGCCAAAGCTCGTAGGGATTTACCGTCCCGTGAACTAGAGCTTGAACAACCTGACCTGAAATTTTATAGAGTCCACTCTCACGAGCTCCAATCGTTATAGCGATGTTTATATCTTCATTTGACGACCACAAGAGGGCCTTCCCTTTGGAGAAAGCTACTGAATAACCTTTACTTTATAAAACTGGAACAAAGATTAGATTTTTCTTTAGACCAGGAACATAAAGAATTTCATCAATGTGAAAGATATTACCTGAGTGAAATCGAAAAGAGGTAGATCCAAAACCTTATATGTCATAGGTGCCATCATCACCTAGTTCTATCTTTGCCTTGAATTTCTTGTCTTGATAGTTTGCAAGGTTTTGTTTGAAACCTGTCATGTGTCTGGAAGCACCGTTGTCTATTAACCAAATCTCCTCTGACTTGGTAATAGTGCTGGAAAGAGTTGAGATAAAATAATATTCTCTTTGTTGTTCTTGCTCTTTGGTGGCAACCCTGGTTTGTCTTCTTTGAGGCTCCTCTTAAGGTTTAGCCTCTTCAGTGGCAACTGAGGCTTGGAATCTTCCTCTTCTTTTTTGCTGAGATGGAGGATTCCTGCAATCTCTTGCATAATGTCCTAGCGTATTGCAGTTAAAACATTTAATTTAGGATTGAGGTGATATAACTTACCTTGAGGTTTCTTACCTTTGCCTTTAGCTTGAGGAAACTTCTTCCATTTCTTGGTTTTCGCTGAAAGGGCATGATCTCTTAGAAGTGAAGACTCATTTATGCTTTTAAGGCTTCCTTCTTCTAAGCAGTCATGCCATAATCTGTCAAAGTTGGGCTGGACTTCTCTTCCATTTACAGATGCAAGAAAAACTCCCCATGACTCAAGAACTCCTATTGCAATGAGCTGATCTTTAGTTTGAGCAATTTTGGAGAAGAAGGTAGCAACTGGATCATCTTTTCCCATTCTCAAAGTACGTAGCTGTTTCTTCAAAATTCTTTTCTGAGTTGGTGCCTTCTTTTCATAGAGGTTTGCCAAAGCATCAAAACATTCTTTGGCAGTCCTTAGGTGACCAATGATTGGCATCATGCTGTCCTTAACAGAATAAAAAATGATTCTCTTAGCCTTGGCTTGTTTCTTCCTGTATGCTGCCCTGGCTGTGTTTGAAGTGGGTTCTTCAATAACCCTAGTAATCAACTCTTCTAGTTCATTCTCTTCAAGGATGTTTACTATCCTGGATTTCCAAGCATTGAAGTTGGAGGCCCCTATTAGTCTGTCTTCAACTTTTACTGATGTGGAGGCCATGCTGAGATCTGAATTAGTTTAGATGCTGCTGATCTCTGCAAAACAACCCTAACTAGTGGATCTGTGCAGGCTCAAGATTATATCCTTGAGCTCTCTTCACATCCTAAGCTCTGATACCATGTTAGAATTAGGGAAGTAGGGCAGAAAATAACTGTCTTTTCAAATTTCAGTTAGCTAGAAAAACATTAGAACAGTAAACCAATACTATACTGAACTGCTGAACAAAGTAAATCAGATCAGAGAAAGAATAACTATAAGCGTTGAATCTTTAAACAAATTCTAAGTGTGTACAACACTCAGATCTAACCTGGCAGTAACTAGATTTAACTAAACTCAAAACAAGATCATAGGAATAGATCTAGATTAATCAAACAAACACTATTTCTGATCTAAACTAAAGAACATATTTAATTAATGATATAGATCAAAGTCCAGATCTAATCTACAAAACTGATAAAGATATATACAGATCAAAACTAAAAACTAGATCTAATCTCTAGATCTGATATAGATCTAAGTAATGAGCAGACTATGACATTTAATCAACTTAAAAAACAAATAACAACATATCTAAATAATAGTAAACTGAACAGGTCACTTACCTTGTAGTCTTACCTCTGAAGGAGTACATGTCACAGACAAGAGATGTAATGCCACTTGTAATTATGCTCAGAAAAAATTCAGGATCATAGATCTACCATAAAGGTTAGATCTCTTGCTAAGAGATGAATAGATTGACTTTCCACCAAGGAAGAGAAACCACTTAAACATCACACCGAAATTTCTGTGATTAAACCCTCACACACACATAAATTCCAAGGACTCAAACCCTCATGCAAGAAGAGGTAGCAGGGGTTACAACCAGCTTAGAGGGACCACGACTCAATGGATAGAGGCTAGATCTGTGCTGGAGGAGTCACGACTCAATGAGAGGGGCCAGAACTACATTAGAGAGGGCTCGACTCAATCAGATCTGCACTAGAGGAAGGTGACGACAACTTCAAACTTCAACCCACAGGTAGACACAACAAAACAACAATTCAAAACCCTTGTCTCATCCCTAGACAAGGTTGCAATGGCCAGGAGGCTAAAAACTGGAGGGCTGAACTGTTACAAGAGCTCAACTACTGTTGCAAAGGAGGGCCGCAACACACAAGAGGAGATCCGCTCACTTTTGGAAGATAACATAAGAGTGTGTTAAAGGTAGAGGGGTAGGTCTCTATTTATACTTTAGGCTAGGGTAGGTTAGTAAAAATAATAATTAAAAATAACATGTTTAATTAATATAAATATTAATTAAACATGTGATAATAACATTTAATTAATATTTTCACATTAACCCCTAAAGCAAAAAAAACAAAACCCCAAATAAACACAAGCAAGGGTGAAGGGGGGTTTTGGAGGGGTGACTTGGTGGCCATAATTGTCCATTCATTCTCAAGGTGACCTTTTTAATTTTATCATCACTGCATATGGGATACATCCCTCATGTGGTTATGCCCGCCTTCAAAGAGGGTCATATACCAACAAACACCCGATCAAAGACTAGGTGGCCCCAGAACATCTCTGGGGTCTTATCCACCAAGGTACAAGACCAAGGATCAACCCATGTCCCAGACATGGGTACCCTGGAACATGTCCAGGGGCCCTAGACATATCTAGGGACTTTAACTGCTTGGTCCCAGACCAAGAACCCCAGTCATATACTGGGGGCCCTCTCAAAGGTCTTTACTGCTTGGTCCCAGACCAAGAACTCCAGTTATTTACTGGGGCCCCTCACAAGGGTCTTCACTGCTTGGTCCCAGACCAAGAACCCCAGTCAACTACTGGGGGCCCTTACAAGGGTCCTTTGCCATGGCACTGACTGTTTGGTCCCAGACCAAGAACCCCAGGAGTGCACTGGGGGCCCTAGATCTCGGCTAGGGTCTTTGCCATCCTTCTAGAGAATGGCTCTTGCAGCTGCTTTAAATTCAACAGATGAAGCAAATGTAATGGATGGAGTGTACCTGCCCGGAACAAGACAACAAGCAAACATATGGAAGTTTTAAGTAGAAAATGATATTAGTGCTTCAATAAGACAATAAACTGATGAAATATGTGCTAGCTGATATAAAATTGCAGCAAAATGAAAGTTTACAACAGTAAGTGGTATTTTGTGACAGCTGCAAGAAATATGCCTCAAAATTGCTTGAAAAGACAATGAAAAGATAACATTTACTAGGCAGAATGATAATCAAATGTCATAAGCAACTTTAGAAGTGTTTAGCTAGCATTCAATGTAGATTATGCAGAAAATTTGCTGCTTTAAGATGGCTGTAGCAGTGATTATAACAGCAGCAGGTTAAAAGTTAATAGTTCTAGGCTAGGTTAGTGTTAGTTTTAGTTAGTAAAACCTTGAAAGTTTAAGGTTCAAATGTTTGTTTGAACTTTGATCAACCAATCAAAGAGAGATGAGACTAGTGCTTATGGAGTCAAAAGTTTCAGCACAAATTACTTGGAGAAACAATAATGATTATATTTGTCTAAGAAGATAAAGTGGATCTTTGAGGAGTAGCACCTTAAGTCCTCTAAGAACCAAATTTTAGGGAGGTGAGCTAGAGAGTAGACACTTCTAGGCCCTAGCACCTTCCTCTTCCTTAAACTATTGAAAGATATCAAGAGCAACAACAACTAGACAATAGCTTCTAAAGTACTAGCACTTTAGGGCTTTAGAAGTTTGCCTAGGTCAAATCACTTTAGTAAAGTTTAGCAAATGAAGAGCAAAGAAGTAGCACCTTAAGTCCTTTACTCCTAGGGTTTGTCAAGCAAGCAATTTCATAATCTTTAACATGAATAATAACCATTCAAAATAAAATGACAATTGCAGATTTACTTACTTCACCAAGAATAATCAAGCAATAAAACCCTAGATTGCCAAGTAACTTCACCAAAAAATGATTCAAGTGGCAAAATTTAGCCTCCAAAACAAGTGTGCCTCACAATTTCAGCTAATAAACCCTAAAAGGGCGCTGATTTCAGTCCTCTCTCTCATGGGAGAGTTATGTAAAAATAATGTCACTTTTTGTGTATTTATACCAAAATCTGGCCTAAAACTAACTTTAGTTCAAAATTACAGGGCTGACCTGATCAATTTGCCCTATTTTTACAAAATTAAATAAAATTACATAAAAAATACCCTAAAAAGGGTGACGTCATCCCTCCTAGGGGACATTAGGCCTTCTTCATGAAACGTTGAAGTCTTCTAGCGAAGCGTTAGGCCTCCAAAGGCCCTCCTCCATGCCACACATGCCAGAACTGCAGCCCAACATCATCTCAATGTCAGACTCTAGCCCTGGGTGACATCATGGGGCTAGTAGGGTGACTTCCAAGGTCACCAAAGGCCAACGTCCAAGTGGGAATGGTGGCCCCTCATTGTTTTAGGCCTGCTGGGGTGCCTCCAATGGAAACACCTCTTCTTTCAGTGTGCAAGATGGTCATCATTGTCTTGCCCCAAGCCTAGGGTCTCAGCATCCATTCCTGGGCTTCAAGGCCCTTACGAAGGTCCGAATTGGTCATCTCCACATGAATATCTGTCCATCGGGCAAAGTCTTGCAAAGACAACAAGTACGCCCTCCGGGGGTCCATGAGTCACAAGTATCATAGCAAGTAAATCACATCTTAATAATCAAAGCACCCGAACATGTGCATCAAACCCCCCTAACCCAAACAAATGCTCAAAGACGTTATACAACTTGCCAAATTTAGGTTTGGAAAGGGTCTCAAGATGTCCTATTGGGTCAATAACCCCTAAGTGTAGGGTGTTTCCCAGGTGGAACCAATCCCATTCATGTGTGCATGTGATATGATGTGGGGTAAACTTTTGGGCATGGGGTTCATGTCATACAAAGGTTTGTATTGTCTTACCTATGGGCACCTTTGTAGAGGGTGAGCTTCCCTTTGTCTGCAATGTAATTTTTCCAAGCCCATATGTTTGCCATTCTTCTTATTAGCTCTTTCTTTCATGTTTCTTTCATATTTCAAGGAATTAGTTGGAGGCCACTGTCTTGGCTTGGTGTCTAGATATGATAGTGTCATTCACAAATACCTTGCGGAAATGAGAAGGCTGGCTCGTGATGAGACCCCCTTTCCCTCAGTCATGCAACTGAGAGCCACTACCCTGGATTGGTAACCAGATGATGGTAATGTCATACCGCTAAATACTTATGATCATGATAGGCCAGCTCATGATGGGACCTCCTATCTCCCAACTAACAACTCGAGTGTTCATTATCATTCATTTTGTGGGTCCCCCATTTCTTACAGAGAAGCATTTCATTGCTTTCTCGGGGATCCCTGGGTGAAGCATCTCAAAGGTTTTATGATTGGCTTTTATCTTTTGCTAGCTGCTTTTACCTCTGGGCCTATAGCCCTTTCGTCCCATGAGGCAAGGTACAACCCTTGGTTTAATTCATCCTGATGCCCAAAAGTCTAGGGAGATGGAGGGAATACGTATGGAAAGTGATAATTATGGAAGGGAACAGACGATGACTTTTCAAGGAACCACCCAGTAGCAACCTATCCTAAGGGGAACCAACTTACTAGGGCACCATGTCACACTCCCAGGTTTAAACAAGGCAAGGTTCATAAATTCCAAGCAAATGTTTTGAAATCAAGAAAGATTCATTGCAACATGTTCAAATGCCTTAAATATCAGAGTGATACGTACCATGATACATGGACTAATTACCTCATGGAGCAAGACTCACTGCCTTCTGGGACCAGGCCGGTGTGGTGGGTGTTGCTGCTGGCGGTGTGTAGGATGCATCAATGAAAAGAAGGGCCCCTCCAGGGCTATGCTCTGTCCATTTGACTCTCGACACTCCATGTCTACAACCTGTGGGCCTCGAGACATGATCTGCTTAGTTATCCCTAGGCTAGGGGATAACAGTGCACAATGCTACTCTCATGTATGCCATCGTGGTCACAAAGCTCTTATGATCCTCCTCAACATGTGTCTAGGTCCGTCACCAACTTGCATAAAGTATGCTTCTCAACTCAAGCATCCTCAAGTCAAGTGTCCAACCTCACCAACTTGCATAAAGTATGCTTCTCAACTCAAGCATCCTCAAGTCAAGTGTCCAACCTCGAAGGTGTGTATCACATGGTCCCAATCTCCAAGGGTTAAGTGCCCAGTGCTCCTCCTCCTAGGTAAGTGCCTCCCTTGATTGAGCAACATGCTCCTCCATTTTGTGCACCTAATGGGTTAGGCAACATGCCGATCATGGAAACAACCTGCTAGGTAAGGGTGCCATGCCATTACTCTAACCAAAGCTAAGCGTCCACCCAAATTGAGCCATCCATATGTCCATGAAGCATAGCAAGGTGAAAACGTAACCCCAAAAGTTGACAATGGCCTTAGCAATAATTAATTCCTAACAAAATGCATTAATGACACAATATGAGATTGGCATGGCGAAGATTACACCAATTCTCAGCACCACCCTTTAAGCTGAGTAGGAGGCCATGTTACCACACAATCTAGCACCAAGTGCAAAGCCTTCACAAGGCCCTAAGACAAGTGGAACATGGAAGATGTCACCTCTATAACCTAGGCAACAACTTCCCTCTTTTTTGTGAAGGAATAGTATCCAACACAAGGGAGGCCTCCCCAGTGGCCTCCAACAATCCCTAGGCAAGACACAATCAAGTCTAGGGTCCCTTGGGATGACTACTCACACTACCACCAAGATAAGGATAAGCAAAGTAATAGAGAGGTGGTGGAAAAAGACAATTTCCAGATTTAAAGTATTGAGGATTCCAACTCAATAAAAAGGGTCTCCAGGTCAAGTACAAGTTTAGTAGGGTCCTCAAATACTAGAAATAAAGAAAAATTCTAAGGGTATAGTAAGGTTTGCAAGAAATGTATGAAGTTATAGCAGTGAAGTAAATTATAACAGCAGTAAAATAATGATCTCTGATAGTATAGAGATTATCCCAGCAATGAAATATGTAATTTTCAGTGGTATTAAAATTATGATAGCAGTAAAATGAATCATTACAGCAGTAAATAGACAATTACAGCAGTAGAAATGATAGCCCTTTGATCATGAAATGATCCAGTAAATAAGAAGGCTAAATACTAGGTTAAATTAGGGTTTTACTTGCCAACAAAATCAGAAAATTAAATTAGGGTTTCAGTAATATAGTTTAGGTTAGTAGTATGCCTAAACACCCTAGACATCTTGGTTTTTATGGCTAGAAATAATTTTTTGTAGCAAATAAGTCGTAACTCTAACCCTAAAGTAGTAAAATTAAGTAGTAATGATTGACTATTATGGAGAAAACTTAAAAGACTAGTGCCTACTATTTTTAGGCATATGGGGTCAAATAGAGATTCTTCTTGGGGAGAATGAAGTGGATTATTTTAGGTTGAGGCTTAGAGGTTGTCCACTATTAACCCTAGGCAATCCTCCTAAAATAGTAAGGGATGATACAAGTGGAGATTCCTCCACTAGTAAACCTTCCAAGGATTTTGACAAGAAAGGTTTGTTCAAGAATGATCCAAGAGGGTGAAGAAACACTATTAGAGAAACAACATCAATCTAAATATACATTCATAAACATAACCATAAGATGAAAAGATAACACTTACTTAAAACATCTTTCATCCATCAAAACCCTAATTTCCATGTCATACAAGTAGTAGGAGAAAATTGACAAACATAGCTCCCCAAAAAGTCGCCCTAGTTAACCATCCATAGCATCCTTCATGAGAGAGAACAAGTAGAAGTAGACGAGTGATAAATCTCCACAAGTAACAATGATTTACAAAAATGAGAAATGATTCTTTATTTATATGAGATATCTAAGTGAAAAGTTGCCATGAAAGGGTGCAACTTTTCATCTCAAGAGGTGCCTCATCATCCAAAGGGTGTGACATTTCACCAAAAGGTGCCAAGAAGCCCCAAAACATCACATCAAGGTGCCCCATGCCTCTAAGGGGTGTGATGTTTTATCAAAAGGTTCCATACCATCATTAAGAAGCCCCAAACGTAACATCAAGATGCCCCATCATCAAAAGGTGCAACTTCCCGTCATTAAAGTGAAACGTCCCATCATGAAAGGGTGCTATCATCCATGGAAAGGTGCCACATCATCTCTCCAAGTGAAACATCCTCAAGCAAGGGTCCAACGTCCTCCATAGAAGGTGTAACGTCCCATTAAGCCATATGTTGAATTTTAATGCTTAGCTCAAGCACATGTAGTTTCTTTTTGTTTTAGCTTTAGCTTGAACTATAAACATTGCAACAACAATACACTAGCTGCAGTAAACCAAGATCACAAGAAAAATAACCATGCACAAGACACTAGAAATTATCCTGGGAAAACCCTTCTCAATCAAGGGAAAAACCCAACAATCCTTTGCTATATTGCCAAGAGAAGATCCTCCACACCACAAACCCTAGAGCACACAAGAGGTTGCTTCTATGACTAAGAAAACTAGCGCCTAAGAGAAGTGCACACTTCAGTCCTCCAATTTCAGACCATGCGTTTAGTGAATGAAAGAGATGATCCACAATGGGAATCTATCTCTTGTTTATGCATGGCTTAGCACATCAAATGGACGTGTCTATTGGCACAATAGGGCCGACCTGTACAACTAAATAATATAATTAATCTTTACAC
This sequence comes from Picea engelmannii, assembly GCA_009831015.1. Classification (NCBI taxonomy): domain Eukaryota; kingdom Viridiplantae; phylum Streptophyta; class Pinopsida; order Pinales; family Pinaceae; genus Picea; species Picea engelmannii. The sequence goes on along the minus strand of ML785995.1, from coordinate 351,392 downwards.
AATATTAATTATCTTTACAACACAAATTAGGGTTTTACCAAAGTCTTACTCTTTGACAATATAGCAAGGGATCCACACATCCTCTAGTGCTCTGCCACTAGGGACACGTCCACCTGTGCTCAGCCACAGGTACGTCACTCTCAACAAATCAAATCAACCAAGTCCATAGGACTACTATCTGGAGAGCCATCTCAAGTCGACTCAACCAAGTCCATAGGAGTCCGACAGGAGACCATCTCAAGTTGTCTCAACTCTGTCTAGAGGAGCACGACAAGAGATCACGCACGTCATCTCAACTCAGTCCAAAGTGTTAAATTTGGCAGCATCGACAGTCATTCTCCAATGAGAGGCCATATGGGCCACCCTGAGGCTAGCCAGGGAGATTTGGAGAATCAACCAGTCTTGTGAGGTATTGACAAAAGCCAGGGGGAATGTACAACCTCTGTGAGTCAAACCAAAAGTCAGGACGAACAAGATGCTATGTTAGTCTAATGCAAAAGTCAGGGGGAACGTACAACCTATGTGAGCATAGAGAGTCTAGTGCAAAAGTCAGGGGGAACGTACAACCTTTGTGAGCATAGACAAACTAGTGCAAAATTCAGGAGGAACATACAACCTCTGTGAGCCTAGTCAAGCCTTGTGAGCCATGAGCAAAAGTCAAGGCATCTAGCAAAAGTTAGGTTGAATATAAAATTCCTATGAGCTAGAAACAAACGATATTCCTAATATTGCAAATGATATAAATGTACTGATCTAGTGCGTTGGCACGTGTAACATTATTCACCATGAAGAGAAATTCGAATTGCCTTGTAAAGAGTCGAGTTGTAAAAGTCAAATTTGCATGTCTAAGCCAAACACAGTGTTGTCAAGTTGTCGCATGTTGCATGTTGCATGCATGACATGCATTGCATGCATGCATGACATGAGCATGCTAAGTTAGTACGCATGCATGCCAAGTCAAGGTTGAGTTGTAACTGAAGTCTCAAGTCTAGTTCTATTTTCGAACTAAAGTGTGAAGCTGAGTTATGTCAAGCATGCCTTCTACCTCTAATTTGAGCCATCTACTTCTCCTTTTCACTCCTTTATAAGCAAAGGTCGACCCCTCTTTTCTACACAGTTTATATGCAGGCTAAGGGTGAAGCATATAGAGGCAACAAAGAGTGTTGTAGAGACAACATACAGAGACAACATACAGAGACAACATATCAGTGTTGTATAATAGCATATAGAGGCAACACAATAGAGGCGCATATCAGTGTTGTATATCAACATATAGAGGCATATATCAACATACATAGGCAACATATCAGAGGTGTATATCAACACAATAGAGGTGTATATCAGTGCTGTAGATCAGCATACAAATGCAGCATATCAGAGGTGTATATCAGCACAATATAGGTGCATATCAGTGTTGTAGATCAGTATATAGAGGCACATATCAGTCATATAGAGGTAGTTTCAACAGCCCATATTAGAGCTGATATATCTCAGTCTTTGAAAGCAACTAGGATACATCGATATCAGTAAGGTCTCTTAGATCTCTGTCAGGTCAGAGTCAACTTGGCAAGCTCTTTAAGAGCAGAGTATTCATGGTGGATATTTGTAAGTGATCTTACATTATTAATGCAATAAAGGAATATCATTTGCTGGGGTTTTTCTCCTTATACAGGGTTTCCCCAGGGTATATATGTTGTTGATGTGCATGCTTACGTATCTACATGATTATTTCTATTCAATTATGATTCTATGTTGTTGAAATGTATTAACCTAGAATCAAAGTGTTGAAGAAAATAAATAAATAATCTGCATAAGAAATCAAGCTCAAAATTTAACATGGTATCAGAGCTTAGGGTGTGTTAAGCTTGTTGAAGTGCAACAACAGGTACACACAGATCCAAGCAAGCTTGATTAAGTTTCCAGTGTGAGGTCCATGGCATCCTCCATTTCAGTCAGGGCCGAGGATAGGCTCGAAGGAGCTGCCAACTTCAATGTGTGGAAGCTCTGGATAACAAATATCTTGCAGGAGCATGATCTTGAGCAGTATGTGACCACAATGGTGGGGGAACCCACTACTAATGTAGGAAGAGCAACTTTCAGGAAGAGTCAAGCAAAGGCCAAGCGAATCATCTTTGGCTCAGTCAAAGACAGTATAATGCTGACAATGACTTCGCTAATGACTGCTAAGGATTGTATGGATACTTTGGTGAATCTGTATGAGAAACAGGCTCCAAGTCAGAAGAGGACACTTAAGCACAAGCTTAAGTATTTGAAGATGGAGAAAGGTGAATCAGTGGCATCTTTCTGGTCCAGGATAGCCCAGATCAGAGATCAGCTTTTGGTCACAGGGGTGACAGTGGACGATGATGATTTAGTGCAAGCCATATTTGATGGTCTTCCTTCTTCATGGGAGACATTCTTATCCAGTGTAAGTGGGAGTGAGATTCAACCCACGTTTGAGAGGTTATGGCATGATTGCCTCCAGGAGGAGAGTCACACTCAGTGTTGCCGAAGCATCCCCCCCGGTCGGGACCCCCGATCCGCGCTCCGAGCGGGAGCGTCCCGGAACCGCGCTCCGGACCTCCCGAACCGCGCTCCCGAGCCCAAAACCCCGCTCCCTGCCCTGTCCCGAACCGTCCCGCTCCCGCGCGCTCCCGACCCGCTTCCCCCCACGCTCCCGCACCTTCAGCCCGTGCTCCCGACCACCCGGAACCGCGCTCCCGGAGCGCTCCCCGAAAATGAGCCCCAAAAAGTCAATTTTTTTTGTTTTTTTTTTATTTTATTTTTATTTTTTTGGCTTTGTGCGTGGGCCCTAGGGCGTTTTTAGGGTTAGAGAGGGGAGATAAAGCAAAATCTCTCCCTCTTTTT
>ML785995.1:328695-343335 GCA_009831015.1 Picea engelmannii | reverse complement strand
CGCTTCCAAGACGCTTTGCTTTCGAGGATTTTTGGAAAATGACGCTTCCCACACTCCCACTTCCTAAAGCGCTCCCGCTTCGTGCAATACTGGTCCCATGTCATCTCCCTCACTCGGTGGTTGTTTGTATTATGTCATTTTTATTGATGATTACTCAAGAAAATGATGGATATATTTCCTTAAAGCTAAAAGTGACACATTTGATAAATTCAAAGAGTATAAAGCCTTTATTGAAAAGCAGACAAGGAAAGGGAAATATCATGCCTCAACTGCTGAGGATGATGAATCCAAAATGTTAGCACTGAGAGTCACCCTCAAATTGCTAGAGGATAAGCCCAGTACCCATCATAAGTTTTGGTGGATGTTGGTTTATGAGTGGAGGTTAAATGGACGAAACTCGGTACAAGAATGATTTTAACACAGAAACCGGACAAGCAATGCACATGGAAGTGAGGTCCTCATTAACTTCAGTCAGTGATTTAAGTTTAAGTATGAGTAGAAGGAAGACTTAGTGAGAGAAGTGAACAAGACTGCTATGGGCATCTGGCTTTCAAGTAGTTTGGTGAAGAAAAACTCAGGCTCAAGAGCAGTCTTGAACTCAAGTTTCAGACATTGAAAAATGTCACAGCAACAAAATAATCAAACCTACATTATCATGCAACTACAACAACTCGACTGGATCCTCCATGCCCTAGCCTTTCAGCATAAGGGGAAATAAGGTAACAAGGAAGCTGACTAAAACTGGCCACGACACTACTGTAATCAAACCTACATTACAATAGAACCACAACCCTCGACTGGATCCTCCATGCCCGAGTGTTTCAACACAGTTTAAACAAGGAGATGAAAGAGAGATGACTTCTATTAATGCGAAAGTCTCAAGTTTGATACATAACCAAAGAAAAGTTCTGGCATAGAAAATTGCAAAGTAAGGAGCTCTGCTCAACCAGTTGACGACCCTAACAAAAAATTGAATTGATCGATTTATACTCAGATCAATCCACGACTACCAAGAGTGTGACCTGTCCACTACATTCAAAGCCTTTCATCTGCGCCTCCTTCTGTCAGATTGTGTGACGCAGATCCCCACCTTAGTAGGGTCCACTGACCTCCCGGTCTTCAGATCTTCCTATTCCCGAGCCGAAATGGCTCCTCGGTTCCTGTTGGAACCTTCAACACTTAAAGACCTCAGGTCCTCTTCCAAGCTTCGCCCGCGCGAACATGCACTTAGACGTGAGCCTCCACTCCATGTGACCACCGGCGTGACCAAAGCCTTAGCCCAAAAAGGTGCGTCGGGTTTTGCGATGTCAGGACTCAACGTGTAGCTTTTCTCCCTTCTCTTGATATCCGAACTTGCGATGACTTCTCCTCATATCAACGATCCTGAATCTCCCACTATTTGACGGTCCAGATCGTGTCGGAATTTCGTGTATCGGGACTCCCGAGTTACAACTTCCTCCACACTCCCGACTCTCGAAATACCGATATTTCGGAGCGCCCAATCGACGACTCACACTCCTCTGAATCTAACGACTGTTATCTCTCCTGATCTTGCGAATGTTGAAAGACACTCGGTCTTATCCTCTCCGCTGATCTACTGGATTAAACGGTTCACGGAAAATCGATGTTTCTCCCACCGAGAATTTCAACTGTTCGTTCAGGCTCTCAAAGACTCCTGGCCAAACAATTGGCGTCAACCCTCCTGAGCTTGGTTTCTGTGAGGCGACTTCGACCCTCGCCCTTCCTTTGAACTTTCCAAGCCTCTATCCCTCTTGAGCTTGATTCTAGCTGCAAACTCAAGGATTTTAAGGGATTCTTGCACGTACTCCTTGCGGCCTTCACGATAATCTCCGATTATCCAAACACTCCAATTCTGCGCACTCCTTGCGACAGAAGTTCTTCAACCACTTCCTTGGGTTGGAAAAGTCTAAGACTTCGACCTGGCCTGTGCACACCTTGCACGACATTGTGCTATACTTGCACTTTTGTTGGTATAAGAACAACTCTATCTCTCCTGAGCTTTTCTGAGATAAAATTCATAATCTTGTCAACGCACTCCTTGGACTTTCACTGCACTCCTTGCAGGAATTCTCAGGACGGGAAGAAATTGAAACTTATACTCTCCCTCTCACAGACTTCATACATTCAACATGAAATCATACACATAAAGCATCGAAACAAATGCATAACAGAGCATGTAAGCAAACTGTAAACATACCATTCAATAGATGCAAACAATAACCATAACAACACCGTGAAATTGGATCAAAGCATTCTTATATTAACTCAAGTGCTTCTGTACATGGTTTCTATAGCAACAACTATCTGTTCAAACAACTGGTACAATATATGTTCTTCTTTGCTCTCCTATGCTCTCTCTTGCTCTACAAATTCTTCTCTTATAATTGAGAAAATTTCGGATACAATACATCTACGAGGGAGCTTTCTTGAGTTTTCCCTCCTACAACTCTAAGTTATCTTATCGAAATTAAAGACTACAACTACTTTACATTTATTGCATTAAATGCCTCCAACCGACAGATGAGAGCAATGCTCAAGATCTGCATTACAATCCCCAAAACATTTAAGAACAATTACATCCTTCTAGCTATTACATTAATGTTTCATCTTTTAAATTTCAAAACGTCTTCAAAATGCGCGCTGGTGCATATCCAACTGTCCTCCACTTGTGCTTGCTGGCGATGCTCCTGCATCATACTCCTTTGGTTGAAAAATTCATGGACTCTTGTCCATGAGCTCCTGCACCGTCTGTCCATGTTTCTGGATATCCTCTTCACTTTTCCAACTGACATCTTCAATCGGGTGTCCTTTCCAATTTACCAAATATTCAAAATATGTCTTCCTCCGGGTCTTCTTGCCAACTCTTTGATCAATGATCTTTTCCATCTGAGGATTTTCAGCTACATGCATCTGTTTGATCCACTGAACTTCCTTCTGATCCTCTTCTCCTCTCGCTTCATCTGCTCTGTAAGGGTACAGATCGACTACGTTGAATATGGGTGATATGCCCACATCGTCTGGCAATTCTATCTCATAAGCATTTGCCTCAAACTTTCGTAAAATCTTACACGCCCCTATCTTTTTCGTCTTCAGCTTATTATACATTCCCCTTAGGAACCTTTCTTTTCTGAGGTGTGCTAAGACTAACTCTCCCACTCCGAATTGAAGCTCTCTTCTGTGCTGATCTGTTCTGCACTTGTATTCCTGGTTGGAACTTTGCAACCGCTCTTTAATCTTACTGTGGAGCTCCTGCATCTCTGCTGCAAAATCTTCCGCTCCTGAACTCACTCTGCTCCAAGTCTCTCAACTCAGATACTCCTCTTGGTTGCATTCCATACATTATCTGGAATGGGCTTTGTCCTGTGCTCCGGTTAGGTGACTCATTATATGCAAATTCCGTTTGCGGCAAAATTTGATCCCACTGACTGTGATGTTCAACTACTAAACTCCTCAATGAATCTCCCAAACTTCGATTTACTACATCAGTTTGTCCATCCCTTTGAGGATCATATGCTGAGCTAAAAGATAAATTCGTCCCCAGCTTCTTCCATAGTGTCCTCCAGAAATGACCAACAAATTTGGTATCTCTGTTTGAAACAATACTCTTGGGTAAACCATGAAGTCGAACAACTTCTTTGAAAAATAGATTTGCAATGTGTGTTTCATCACTGGTTTTCTGACATGGAATGAAATGTGCCATTTTTGAGAATTTGTTGACTACCACGAATATGGAATCACAACCTCTCTGTGTCCTTGGCAGTCCCAACACAAAATCCATGCTTACCGCGTCCCACGACCTCTCTGGTATTGGCAATGGTTGATATAACCCAATATTCTGTCTTTTCCCCTTTGCGTGCTGGCAGATTCTACATCTGTTGACAAATTTCGTGACATCCGTCCTCATCCCTGGCCAATAATACAAACTGTTCAGTTGTGCAAATGTTTTATCATGGCCGAAATGTCCAACCAATCCTCCACTATGTTTTTCCTTCAAAAGGTTCTCTCATAGAACTGTTTGGGATACACAACTGATGTCCTTTGAATAACAGTGCATCCTGAATCAAGTATTCAATCCATTGGCTTGTGTGTCTCAAAACAGGATTCTCACATGCTTCATAAGCATCCTTAAAATTTGAATCATCTCTGTACATTTCCTTAAGGCTATCAAAACCTAAGGTCTTCACACGAAATTCCTGCAAAATCAAGCATTTCCTGCTCAATGCATCAACAACCTTGTTAGCATTTCCAGAAATGTGCTTTATAACAAAAGTAAAGTTCTGCATAAATTCAACCCATTTTGCATGTTTCTGGTTCAGTTTCTCCTGTCTGGTTATAAACTGTAAGGCCTGGTTGTCGCTATACAAAACAAACTCTTTTGAAACCAGGTAGTGCCTCCATTTCTTCAATGCTTGTATGACTGCATAAAACTCTTTATCATACGTGGAATAATTTCTTTTGGTCTCATTTAGCTTCTCACTGAAGTATGCAACCGGTCTATTGTCTTGACTTAAGACTGCTCCAATCGCAAATCCAATTGCGTCACATCTCATTTGAAATGTTTTACTGAAATCTAGCAGAACCAGAACTGGCTGTCCAGTTATCTTCTCCTTTAACAACTTGAAACGTTTCTTTGTTTCCTCTGTCCAATGAAAATATTTATGTCTCTTCTTGACTGTGTCCATCATTGGTGCACAAATTCCACTAAAATTTCTGATGAACTTCCTGTAAAAACTGGTCATTCCATGGAAGCTTCTGACTTCAAAGATATTCCTTGGCGACGACCACTCTTTGATTGCCTTTACCTTTTTAGGATCCATCTTCAACTCATTCGAAGATATCATGAAACCCAAATAAATGAGTTCCGTCTTCATGAAAGACGACTTCTTCAGATTTATCAACAATTTCTCTTGCTGCAACCTCCTCATTACTAGAGTTAAATGTCTCAAATGCTCCTCTTCAGTCTTACTGAAGATCAATATATCATCAATATACACAATTACAAATTTCCCAATGAAATCTTTCAAGACTTCGTTCATGAATCTCATAAAAGTACTTGGCGCATTCGTCAAGCCAAATGGCATGACAAGCCATTCATACAATCCTTCATTCGTCTTGAATGTTGTCTTCCATTCATCACCTTCCCTCATTCTAATCTGATGATATCCACTCTTTAAATCAATTTTTGAAAAAAACTTTGCCCCACTCAAGCAATCCATCAAGTCATCCATCCTGGGTAAAGGAAATCTATACCTGATGGTGATTTTGTTTATAGCCCTCGAGTCTGTACACATCCTCCATCCACCGTCTTTCTTCGGGCTTAACACTGTAGGTACAACGCATGGATTCATGCTTTCTCTAATCAATCCTTTGTCCATCAAATCCTGGACTTGCTTCTTGACCTCTTCATTCTCCCGCGTCGTCAGTCTATACGCTGCTTTGTTTGGTAAACTCGCTCCTGGTATAAGGTCAATGTGATGGTTTATACTTCTGATGGGCGGCAACGATCAAGGCAAATCGTCTACCACTATATCAACAAAATTCTCCAGCAGTTCCTGAATCTCCTCAGGTAGATCATCTATTGAGGTACTGGTCAAAATGACTCTAGGTTTTCTCACCACAACAAACTGTATTTCTTATCTTTCTTGACTTCATACAGAAGTTCCTTTCCACTCATGAGAAGTATAGTATTGCTTGTCTCTTCTTTCACCTTCTTGTCCTCAATTGGCAATAACATATGCGTCCTACCATTCTTCTCCAAGGTGTACGTATTCTTTCTTCCGTCATGAATAAAATTTATGTCATATTGCCACGGCCTCCCCAACAAAAGATGACAGACATCCATGGGAATAACATCACATAAAATCTCATCTCTATATCCCCCTATCTTAAATTCAACTAAACACTGTTTAGTGACAGTTACCTGATGTCCTTTCTGCAACCACGAAACCTTGTATGGAATCAAATGTGTAACTGTCTCCAATTCCAGCTTTTCCAGCATCTCTGTGGATACTAGATTATCTGTGTTTCCACTATCAACTATCACCTTGCATACCCTATCCTTGGTCTTGCAAGTAGTTCTAAACAAACTGTTCCTCTGGATTGGATTCTCCATCTCTTTCTCTGGTTTCAAGAGAATTTTCCCCATCATTAAGGATCTTCCACCTTCTACATCTTCTGCCTCAACATTTCGCCTTTGCGCTTATGAAATGTGAGCTTCTCCTCCGCCATCTCTTTTTCTATCGGGACATTCAAAACATTTGTGTCCGATCTTTCCACAGACAAAACACTTTATTTCACCTCCTCTGCCTCTTCCTCTTCCTCTTGCTCGAGGAAAAGTGTTCCTGTCGGCATATTGTCCTCCTTGTGAGCTTCCTCCCCTTTCTGGGTGGTTATGAGGTTTCTTTTCTTCATCCTTGGGCTCTGTACTCTGTTCTGGGCAATTGCTTTGCCTCTGCTTTGACTTCTACCTCTGCCCCTTTGACCTTGCTTTCGGGCCAATTTTACTTTTGCCTTTGAAGCAATCTGATAAGCATCTTCTACATTCCTGATTGTCACCATGCTCATCTCATCTTGAATCTCATACCTCAGGCCATTCATGTATCTGGCGACTTTTTCATCATCACTCTCGCGATGACCAACTCTTATGTTTAGTCTGTAAAACTCCTCAGTGTATTCCTTCACTGTCATCCCTTTCTGTCTCAAATTCTGCATTCTTCGAAACAGATTAATTTGGTAATATTTGGTTTTCATCTTCGCTACCATCCTTTCCCAGCTTTTGATTCTTTGTTTGCCTTTGCAACGCCTGTCAGCCTGCAGTTCATCCCACCACAGTGCTGCATGCCCTTTCAGTCTAGTGACAACGTGCTTAACTTTCTTATTTTCTTCGATATCTTCATAATCGAAATATTTATCCAGAGCTCTAAACCAATCTAGCAGTTCCTCAACGTCTAAGTTGTCCTCATACATCGGGATGTCCATTTTTGCTCTGGCCCCTATTCTTGCAACAATTTTGAATAAACGTTCCTCTGCAGCATCTTCGGCTACAACTTCTTCTTCGACTCCAGCTTCGTTCTCACTTTTGGCCTCACTGATATCTCCAGTATCAGGTGTTCGCCTCTGTGCTGTCTCCATAGCATCCAATTGAGCACGAAGTTCTCTCATTTCCCTTTCCATGGCTGGATCGGGCATGGGTCTCTCTTGACGTCTCCTCGGCGACATTGTTTCAATCTGTCCACGTAGAATTCAATCACAACTGTCTTTTGTTTTCCCTCTATAGAAAACAAAAGTTGTAAGCTCTGATACCACCTGGCGCAGACCCCCACTTCAGCAGGGTCCGCTGACCTCCTGGTCTTCGGATCTTCCTATTCCCGAGCCGAAATGGCTTCTCGGTTCCTGTTGGAACCTTCAACACTTAAAGACCACATGTCCTCTTCCAAGCTCCGCTTGCGCAAATATGCACTTAGACACGAGCTTCCACTCCACATGACCACCGACGTGACCATAGCCTTAACCCAAAAAGGCGCGTCGGGTTTCGCGATGTCGGGACTTGGCGATGTAGCTTTTCTCCCTTTTCCCGATATCTAAACTCGCGATGACTGCTCCTCAGATCAACGGTCCTGAATCTCCCACTATCTGACGGTCCAGATCGCGTCGGGATTTCGCGTATTGTGACTCCCGAGTTACAGCTTCCTCCACACTCTCGACTCCCGAAATGCCGATATTTCGGAGCGCCCAATCGACGGCTCACACTCCTCTGAATCTAACGACTGTTATTTCTCCTGAGCTTGCGAATGTTGAAAGACACTCGGTCTTATCCTCTTCGTTGATCTACTGGATCCAACGGTTCACGGAAAATCGGTGTTTCTCCTTCCGAGAATTTCAACCGTACATTCAAGCTTTCAAAGACTCCTGGCCAAACAATTGGCGTCAACCCTCTTGAGCTTGGTTTCTGTGAGGCGACTTCGATCGTTGTCCTTCCTTTGAACTTTCCAAGCCTCTATCCCTCCTAAGCTTGATTCTAGCTGCAAACTCAAGGATTTTAAGGGATTCTTGCACGCACTCCTTGCGACCTTCACGATAATCCCCGATTATCCAAACAGTCCAATGCTGCGCACTCCTTGCGACAGAAGTTCTTCAACCACTTCCTTGGGTTGGAAAAGTCTAAGACTTCGACCTGGCTTGCACACACCTTGCACGGCTCTGTGCTATACTTGCACTTCTGTTGGTATAAGAACAACTCTATCTCTCCTGAGCTTTTCTGAGATAAAACTCAGAATCTTGTCAATGCACTCCTTGCGGACTTTCACTGCACTCCTTGTAGGAATTCTCAGGACGAGAAGAAATTGAAACTTATACTCTCCCTCTCACAGACTTCATACATTCAACATGAAATCATACACATAAAGCATCGAAACAAATGCATAATAGAGCATGTAAGCAAACTGTAAATATACCATTCAATAGATGCAAACAGTAACCATAACAACACCATGAAATTGGATCAAAGCATTCTTATATTAACTCAAGTGTCATGACTGAAAGAGCAACACATATATGAACTGATGACTGCCATGTAGTTTGGCACTTCAGAGCTCGGGGCGATATGCATGTAGAGATGGAGCTCCGAAGTGAACGACGAACGCCGATTTGGGGAGGACACGCAACAGGGATCTGTTAACTCCGGGAGAAAACATTTTGGATAAAAACGGGAGCGAGGAGGTTGAAACTCCCGAAGCCCGGAGTCTCGAAGCTAACTACCGCCGTTAGATTTGGATGGACACGCGACAACGATCTGTTGACTTCGGGAGAAAACGCTCCGGATGAAAGCGAGAGGGGAGGAGCTAAAACTCCCAAAGTCCGGATTCCCGAAGTAGATATTGACCGTCCGATGGAGAAGGACGCGTGGTGTTTGATTTGCAACTACGGGGCTTCTACCTAGCCACTAATCCTCGCGCAATTTTGACATGTCGAATACACTCGAGCCGCTGATCTGATCACAATCTACGATCTAGGAAAGCCCTACTTTTGCTGCCATGCACCGCTCTTGGATGGACCCTGCTTCCTGTTGTGAAGATCAATGGCTCACAATTACTTCGGGAGTTCGGGCTTCGGGCCTTTTCATGCATAGCTCTTACAATCCTCTGAAGTGCTGAATTTCCGAAGTGTGGGATCTGCCTCCACGTGGGCTCATGATTTGGATGGCCGAGATTTCACTTCGGGACCTTTAGTACTTCGGGGCTTCTGGTGATACTGCTGCCGAGATCAACGATCCTCGATTATCTTGGGAGTTCGGGCTTCGGCTCTTCGGGACTATTCAATGCACAACTCATACAATCCTCTGAAGTGACGAATTCCCGAAGTGAGAGATCCGGTGACGTGTGGCCTTTTGATTTGGACGGCTGAGATTTGCTTCTGGAGTTCGGGCTTCGACTCTTCGGGACTTTTCAATGCACAGGTCGTGCAATCCTCCGAAGTAAATCTTCCGAAGCATGAGATCCGCTGACGCGTGTCCTCAACCTTCAATGGCTCAGACTTTACTTCGGTATTTCGGCTCCTCTGTCTAGTCGCTAATCCTTGCGCTACTTTGAAATCCCGATCGCCCGAGAATCGTTGATATGAAATGCTCCTGGGATCTCTGTTCTTTGAAAATTGAACTTGCTAGCCTGCGTGCTTCAATCCTGTAATAGACCGCTTTGAGTGTTGCGCTTTGTGCCCATGGCTGCTTCCTGTGTAAACAAGGACTTGGATGACTTGCTGCGAGTTCAGTCAACAAGATAACTAGTAATTCGAGGCAAAATGATGATGAGTGCTCTTCCTTTTTCAAGAAAAACAGAAAAGCTTCGGGTCGAGATTTGGTCGAGCAAGACACCAAGGGAAATGAGGTCGTCAACAAAAGGGAAAAACGACTTTATCAGTGAGAGGGAAAGATCCTAGGACTTGGTGGTGGGGAAGAGAGAGAGAGAGAGAGATGAGACGAGGATACAGACATAGGTATTAACAACCAACACATACGAACCTTGACAATCTCATGTGATAACACAAAAGAAAACATAAAAGTCCTTCTAATGAGAAAGAAAATAGAAAAAAATATTCCTTGGTTTCTGCCTTGTCCAGTTCAGTTTTCACGAGGCCGAAAACTTGGTTAGTAGACAGTGGTGCATCAAAGCACATGACAGGGTACAAGGAGATCCTCTCAGATTTCAAGACAAAATCTTTTGCAGAGCAGGTTGAGCTTGGGGATGACACATGTTACAAGATAGAGGGAGTAGGCTCTATCTCCTTTAGATTGGAATCTGGGGCTAGACTTCATGTTGATGAAGTATTATATGTTCCAGGGCTCAAGAAGAATCTACTATCAGTTGCAACCTTTGAGGACAAGGGATATTTGGGTGATCTTCAAGGACAGGAGGCACTACTGTGGGCTAAAGGTAGCCACTTAAGTACAACATAACCCATTGGGACTCGCAGAGGAGGACTGTACGTCGTGACAGGACAGTCAGTTTAGGCATTGGCTCATGATGCGATTAGCTCTAGCAAGTTGTGGCATAGAAGACTTGGACATCTTCATTACAAAGCACTTCCAGATCTACAGAACATGGTATGTGGCATGCCCTCTATTTCTCTTAGTAAAAATGAAATTTGTAAGGGATGCATGCTAGGTAAAAATATAAAGAAAGCGTTTCCTAGTAGTGACAACAGAGCTTAGGGCATCTTAGATCTGGTTCATTCTGATGTATGTGGTCCCATGTCATCTCCCTCACTCAGTGGTTGTTTGTATTGTCATTTTTATTGATGATTACTCAAGAAAATGTTGGATATATTTCCTTAAAGCTAAAAGTGACACATTTGATAAATTCAAAGAGTATAAAGCCTTTATTGAAAAGCAGACAGTGAAACACATCAGAACCCTTAGAACATACAATGGAGGAGAGTTTCAATCTCTCCAGTTTGAGGATTTCTGCAAGTCAACAGGAATCAAGAGACAGTTGACCGTGCCATATAACCCTCAACAAAATGGAGTTGCTAAGAGGAAAAACAAGACAATTTGTGAGGTAGTGAAAGCAATGATGTTTGACCAGGATCTGCCAAATTCTTTATGGGAAGAAGCTACCTTCACTGTCGTGTATATTCATAATAGGTGTCCACATGCTATCTTGAAGGTCAGGACTCCTGAAGAGGTCTTCTCAGGGATCAAACTTGAAGTAGGGCATCTAAGGATATTTGGGTGTCCTGTGTATATTCATATCCCTAAGGAAAAGAGGACAAAGATGGAACCCTCAGGCAAGAAAGGGGTTTTTGTGGGGTACAGTGAGAACTCCAAGGCTTACAGGATATATGTACCAGGTCAAAGGCAAATAGAGGTAAGCAAAGATGTGACTTTCCATGAGGAAGCCGCATTCAAGAAATCCAGAGAGCTTCAACAGGAATCAAAAGCAGTTCAACCTGCTTCACCCTCTTCTGAAAATGAAGAGTTAGATGATCAGAGGGAGGAACCTCATGAAGGGCCAAGTGATGAGCCCCTAGAACCTGCTGAAGAGTTAGAAAGAACTCTTGAAGAACCTCTAGCCAAAAGGAATCCAGGGTGGCTTAAAGAAACAATGCAAGAAGCAAAAATGATAGCTTCTCCCAAAGGAACTTTCAGGGAAAGTAAGAGGCCTCATAGGTTTGGAGGCTATGTTGCACTGATGAGCAACATCAATGATGCCGAACCTTCTTCATTTGAAGAAGCAGATAAATTACAATTATGGAAGGATGCCATGCTTGAGGAATATAGGTCTATTCTAAAGAACAATGTTTGGGACATTGTGCCGAGGCCAAAGGACAAATCAGTGGTTTCTTCCAAATGGATCTATAAGATAAAATATGCAGCTGATGGAAGTGTGGAAAAGTTCAAAGCAATATTTGTAGCCAGAGGCTTCACTCAGAAAGAAGAAATCGACTACGAAGAGACTTTTGCCCCTATAGCCAGGTATACCTCCATTTGAACTATTATTGCTTTAGCTTCCGTTCTTGGTTGGAAGCTACATCAGATGGATGTAAAAAAAACATTCTTGAATGGAAAGATTTAAGAGGAAGTCTTTGTGGAACAACCAGATGGTTTTGTACTGCATAACAAAGGCACTCATGTATGCAAGCTAAGGAAGGCTTTGTATGGTCTTAAGCAGGCTCCCAGAGTTTGGTATGACAGGATTGATGGCCTTCTTAAAAGCCCAGGCTTTCGGAAAAGTGATGCCGATGCAAATCTGTACTTCAAGGTAAGAGGTAACCAACCTGTTATACTAATCCTGTATGTTGATGATCTCTTTCTAACATGAGATGAAGGGCTAATAGCCGGGTGTAAGAGGGAGCTAACCTCAGAATTCGAGATGAAAGACTTAGGCTTGATGCATTACTTCCTAGGATTGGAAGTGTGGCAAAGACAGGGCGATATATTTCTGGCACAAGTAAAATACACATTGGATGTACTAAAGAGGTTTGGTATGATGGATTGCAAATCCATGTCTATCCGATGGTTACCAACCTGAGGAAGCTGCATGATTCTGATACAGGTTCAGATTTGGTAGATCCCACCATGTATAGGCAGCTGATTGGATCATTGATGTACATGATCCACACCAGGCCAAATATATGCTATGTAGTGATTGCAATGAGTCAGTTCATGACTGAACCGAGACAGAGACATTGGGTGCCAACAAAGCACATCTTGAGATATCTCAGAGGGACCATTACTTATGGTCTGAGATATACATCCAGTGGTGGTTTATTTTTGCATGGGTATGCAGATGTTGACTGGGCAGGAAGCCCAGTGGATCAGAAGAGTACTTCCAGATACTGCTTCAGTTTAGGATCCGCTATGATCTCTTGGTCAAGCCGGAAACAAGGATCCATTGCATAGAGTACAACAGAGGCTGAGTACATTGTAGCAAGTGATGCTAGCAAGGAGGCAATATGGCTCACGAAATTGGTTTCTGGGTTGTTTGGTGGCAAGCTTGAGACAACGATGGTTCACTGTGATTGACAGAGAACCCTATATTTCACGACAGATCAAAACATATTGACCTGAAGTACCACTACATCTGAGACTTGGTCTAGAGAAAAACTGTAAAGTTACAGTAAATAGCCACGAGCGCGCAAGTAGCTGATATCCTGACGAAGCCTCTAACCTCGAGACAGTTTGTGCCACTGAGAGGCAAGCTTGGTGTGGCTGAGAATGACTCCCTCACTGAGAGGGAGTGTTAAATTTGGCAGCATCGACAACCATTATCCAATGAGAGGCCATATGGGCCACCCTGAGGCTAGCTAGGGAGATTTGGAGAATCAACTAGTCTTGTGAGGTATTGACAAAAGCCAGGGGCAACATACAACCTCTGTGAGTCAAACCAAAAGTCAGGACGAACGAGATGCTATGTAAGTCTAATGCAAGAGTCAGGGGGAACGTACAACCTCTGTGAGCATAGACAGTCCAGTGCAAACGTCGGGGGGAACGTACAACCTTTGTGAGCATAGATAGACTAGTGCAAAAGTCAGGGGAACGTACAACTGCTGGTAGCCTAGTCAAGCTTTGTGAGCCATGAGCAAAAGTCAAGGCATCTAGCAAAAATTAGGTTGAATATAAAATTCTTATGAGCTAGAAACAAACGATATTCCTAATATTGCAAATGATATCAATGTAGATTTTTAATGACTAAAATAAACAAACTGAAATTCTGTCAAACACTTAGCAACCTAGAGACAACTGTCTTCATAAACTTCATAAATGCAAAAGCCCACATTCAGAAATTACCATAAGTAGAAATACACACTGCTAAGCAAAAAATATGCAGCGGAAAAACACAGTGGACAACAACCCAATAACACTCAGAAATTTAGGCAAATGCCAGGGAAAACCCCAATGTGGGGAAACCCAACGAGAGAGAGAGAGATCTTATTATTATGCTTCAGGAAAGTACAAAACAACAACAAACCCACATTTCCAACCAAGGAAAATACCTCACAGCACCAAATCTGTCCCACAGAAATCTGCCTCGTTTTTCGTGCCAAAACCGTACTACTGTATGACCTCCTTCAGCCTCATTTTCTGTGCCCACAGTCAGCTGTACGGACTGTTTCGTACGGCCCAAAAACAACGAACATAAATCTGCCTCGAAATCTGTGCCCGAAATGCCTCGATTTCTGTGCCAATTCCCTACGCCTGTACGGAATTGTACGAACTGTACAGATCCGTACAGGATGACCTTCCACAACAGAAAAATATTTCGGCCCAAAAACTCGGAAAAATCTTTCTCGGGATTCGTGCCCTCCTTCCTTGGAAAACGTGCCCTCTTTGCTGCTCACTTTCCTCTCCCAAGCATGCTCAGAAAATCTCTCCAACTCTGCTCTCTATGTGCTCTCAACATGCTCCCGATGTCTTCACAACATGTCTTGCACACTACCCAATGCATTCTTTTATAATCTGAAATTGACATTCCCCCCCCCCAAAGTGTCTTTTCACCTTCCCAACCCTAGATCCAAAGGCCAAGATTAGATCTTGCCTTTTTCAAGATCAAGGGTCATGATCCATTCCCTCCAAAATGTCTCATTTAAAATTAAAGTGAATTTCACTTTATTACATAAGTGCTT
>ML785995.1:284564-306746 GCA_009831015.1 Picea engelmannii | reverse complement strand
TCATTACTGAATTTCAATTGAATTTTGAATCATGTTTAATAGTTTATATCATTTACAAATTTGAATTTTCAATTTACTAATTTAGTAGTATTTAGTATTTTAGTATTTACTAATGAATTTGCATGAGATGAACATTGACTTCTTATTGTTGAGATTTATCATATTATCATTATTAATTTTATTTTATTTTTATATTTTTTATATTATATATGTGGCAACCCCCCGTCCCCATTTCCCAAAAATCCCTAAAATTTGGGGGTACTTCCACACGTCCCCCCTGTGCATCTCCCCGCACCCATGTTCCAGAGACTTGGTGGAACATTGCTTTTTTCCCATTTTCAACCTCAGATCTTTCATAGGATACACCTTGATTGTTCATCTCTATGTCTCCATTGAAAAATCATCACTTTCTCCATTCATGGTAGCAATTTAGGCCTGTATTCACATAACAAAGAACTAGTTTGGTATTTTGCTTATATTTTCTGAGCAGATATTTGATGTAAAAACTCTTTTGAAATTACCTTAGTAAATATTGCAGACACAAGATCGTTGCACGTTGGAATGTAGGAGTTCAAGCCAACAATCCTGTAGGAACGGAACCAACAACAGGCACAGCATTCAGAGGAAGAAGCTACAGGCTTGGCCGTTAACCTTTCTTTGAAGATCAGCCATTTTGTTCATCAAAAAATGAGTTTCGCTTATTCTCTTTGAGCAATTTTGAGATGATGCTAAAAGGGCTGGATTTTTCATTGGATACATGTGACCCTATTTTTCATTTTCATATTGATAAGACACTAGAATTAGTTTGATTAACATGTTGTTCCTTTTTTAAAGGAGGTTGCTGCTTAGTTGATAACAATTTACTTTAATGAATCTGATATTCTTTTGATGAAGGTTCCTCTGGAACATCAAGGAGTTTCCAGAGCATTTTATCTACTTAATCATGATATTGACCAGTTTAAAATTTTTCAGTGATATGTACAAAAGTCTTCCCTTAATTGTTTTTTATGTTGGTAGCTTTGGTGCTATACCTTACACTATAATTAATAGTGAACTTGTAACCATGTTCTACAAAAAGTGAATTTCATCATTCACAGGGTTGCCTTACCTTTTAATCCCTACATATTAGGTTACGACTCTTGTGAAGTGGCCCTTATTTTTATTCGAAGATAATAGTTATGATATGCTGGAATAATATGGTGAGCTAGTTTAGGTGATTCTAGGCTCACACTAAAGCAATGATATCAATATATATTGTGATTTACAATGCATAGGAGATCACATAAAAATGTACTCTTGGATGCATTTTTCGATGGGACTGTTTTTTACTTACATACACACACGTCTAAAATTGAGGCTGATGCTCTCTACTATATTATAACAGGTCTGTTTTTAACTTAATACACACACGTCTAAAATTGAGGCTGAAGCTCTCTACTATATGATAACAGTTATGATATGCTGGAATAATATGAGGAGCTGGCTTAGGTGATTATAGTACTCTTTTTTGATGGTGTATCATGGATAAGAAACAAATAAAGCAATGAGGCTTAGGTGATTGTAGCCTTACGGTATGGTATTCCCTTTTGATGGTGTATCATGGATAAGAAACAAATAAAGCAATAATACAAAAAATATTGGATTTACAATGCAGAACGCGATAATGGATGAAGATCATATAAAAATGTACTCTTGGATGCATTTTGCCGTGGGTGCATGTTTTATTGTCCCACACTTCTCTAAATTTGAGGTTGATGCTCTGTATTGTCTCCTTGCTTTTGTTCCTATTACATTTTGAAGTTTTTCAAGGTATACATTGAACTTCAGCAAGATTTCACCTATTGTAGTTGGATGTTATTAACATTTCTCGTCATACAAATTATTTTCCACATTGACTACCAATAAATTGAAGGGTATTGTTGGCTAGGTTTAGTCTTGATGCTAAAATTTGTTGCTAAAGTAACTGGTACTTCCATATTGATCAGTATTATTGATTCAATATTAATGAATGGGCTTCAAGTTTGAAGTTCTTAATTGACTAGGCTCCAAGTTCAAAGTTCTTAGGCGATTCTTGTTATAGTGCATGTACTGTCATATTGATTAGTATTCTTTAGTATTTTTGTATGGGGTCCAGGTTTGAATTTAATTGAATAAGCTTCAAGTTTGAAGTTCTTAGTTGGGCGATTCTTTTTATAGCTTATAGTGATATTGTCACATTTTTATTCTTCAATCTTCTTGTATTTCTTTAAGAGTGGGACCAAATCTTTGACTACCATTTTGTTTTTTATTTGTTTTTCATCGCTGACTTTGCAAATATATATTTTAAGTTATCATATTGAGCTATTTTAACGCTTTTCCCATGTTTTATTCATTTATTCGATGGTCAGAAAGTTCTCTGCCATATTGCATTGGCATCTCTATCAAGTGCTTCCCTTTCAATGATTCCTTGGATGCCTCTATCCACCTCATCCCCCATGAACAAGAGATCAATAGGGCAGTGAAAGAAGAGATTTATTGACAATATATCTAGGTCACATGGGTCTCCTCTGCAAAGCTCTTGGCCTTGAGATAGCCTTCTACTTAACACACCTTGTAGTAGAGGGCTTTCATAGTTCTTGATGACACTTGACACCATTGGCCACATGGCCTTGGGATCCTACTTGGACAATTTCAGGTTAACTATAAGTAGTGTTAGGGCAAGTTTGATTATTATATCCCATGGGGGGAAAGGATAAGTCAATGATGCTCTTTGAAGGAGGTGGACAATGAGGGGTATATCATTTTTAGATGCCCCATTTATTATGAGATTCTTGGGAGATTTCATTTTTTGTTCCAAGACTTTGGGAGGTCCCTTGCGACTTTCATCACTATCTTGATTAGTTGTGGTGGACACTCTTCATGTGTGAGGTGGTTACCCACAGGGACAAAGCTTACAAGTTTCTTTTAGACCTTACCCCATCAAGTTGATTACCTCCATTTAGCTTGTTGAATTTTTATTAGTTTTGTTAACATTAGATTTACCATAGCAGTTTAATCTTCTTTTCACATTCAATAAGCATATACTGAAACATAAAGAAGCAGGTAAACAAACACAAGAAGACACAAAGATTTATCTTGGGAAACCCTTCTTCACAAGGGAGAAAAACCCAACAAACTTTTCTTAGAGAGAATATCCTTGCCAATACAATATAACCAAGAACCAACTCTATCCACTAGAGAAAACCAACAAAGAAGAATACTTATCTCCATAAGAGATAACCCAACAATGCAACTGCATCAAACCCTAGCTAGAGCACTAGAGTATCTAACCTCCATCAACGTACCACCAAGACAAAAGATAAACCCTAGTGAGGGTTATGAGGAAACCCTAGCCAACCTATGCCCTTCTTCCTTCCTTCTTTGTTGGACTGCTGCAACTACTACTCTCCACAAGACTTGCGCTCTAGATGAGTTAGAGTGTGTGTCTCAAATGAGGAAGGTGTCACCTTTATTTATACTGGACTCGGCAAGTGTCTTTTCTAGTGGGGCTGGCATGTCTTCCCGGAAAATATATTTTCATTGTCTTTTTCCTGTGGGGTTGACTTCTCTTCTGGAGCATTATATTTCTTCTTTATTATTCTTCTGTGGAGCCGACTTCTCTTCTAGGATCTTCTAATTTCTTCTGAGGCTTCTTTGATTTGTTCAATGGTTATTCTCCAACTTCTTGGCATCTTCATCTCTAAGAAAAGTTGTCTCGGAGGTGAATACCTCTCACTGCTACCAAAAACATCGACACTCCCTCTTAGCTAGGGAGGTATTCTCCATGAGGTTCTCCTCTGGTCCTCATAGCCCTGCAGGCTATGCCATGGTCCTCAGACCATGCTACAGGTAGCATCATCACATCACACGTGGCTACAACCAATGTGGACCTATCAATCTCGTCTAGGGGCTATATCTTGCTAGAGAACACTAGGGCTACAACCTCATGACGCGTGTCATCATCGTCAAGGGCTGCAATCGCAAGATGTGTCCACTTGGGCTAGATCTCAAGGGACGATGGGCTACAACCCATAATATCCCAACCACATGAGCTACACCTCAAGGGTCGATGGGCACCAACCCAATATGTCATCACAGGTCAACCCAACTTAGTCCATCGAGGAGTACAACCAGGAAAAATATCCCAACCACATGGGCTACAACCCAATACAACTTATCAATCCATCGATAAGTGTCATACTCAACTCAGTCCATTGAGGAGTATCATCACAGGTCAACCCAGCTCGGTCCATCAAGGAGTATGACCTCGAAAATATCCCAACTACTTGAGCTGCACAAAAGGGTCGTTGGGCAACAACCCAATATATTGTCACAGGTCAACCTGACTCAGTCCATCGAGGAGTACGACCTGGAGAATGTCTCACGAAGTTGCAACCATCAACACTTCCTCTTAACGAGAGGGGCATTCTCTACCACTCCAAGTTTTATCACGGAAGTACTCGAACTTCGACTTGGCAAGGGGCTTGGTGAGAACAACTGCAATCTGCTCATCTATAAGAAGGTATTGCATCGGTGCTACTTTCCTTTGCACCATATCTCAAATGTAATGGTACTTGATCTCAACATGTTTTGAACTGTCATGAGATTCTGGATTCTCTGAAAGCTTCACACAACGCTGATTATCACAATGAATCACGATGGGATCCAACATCTGTCCATACAAGCCTGCAAGGATCTTCCGAAGCCACATTGCTTCGCATACTGCTATACATACTGCAATATACTTGGCTTCTGCAGTACTCAAGGCCATATAAGTCTATTCCCCGCTACACCAGGAAACCATGGCAAACCCCAAACTGAAGCAACACTTGGAGGTGCTCTTCCTGTCCACCGCGCTCCCCAATCAGAATTAGCATATCCTTGCAATCTCATGTCAACACTAGAGGCATATCTCAGGCCATATCCAACTGTGCCTCACAATATCTCAACACATGCTTCGCAGCTACCCAATGCATATGTTTTGATTGACTCATGAACTGGCTAATTGCACTCACTGCATAACAAATATCTGGTTCGGTGTTAACCATATACATCAATGATCTAATTAATTGTTTGTACATAGTTGGATCAATCAAGTTTGAATCGGAAGAACGCTCACTCAACTTCTTCAGATTCAACACCATCGGTGTAGCCATGGATGTACAATGCAATATCCCAAATCTCCTCAGAATCTCAACCGTTTACTTCCCTTGAATAAGGAAGATCTCATAAGTTCTCTGCCACCTCTAGTCCTAAGAAATAGTGCATCATGCCAAGATCCTTCATTTCAAACTCAGAGGCCAACTCATATTTGCACCAAGCAATGAGGCTCTTTGCTACGATGATAAATAAATCACCAACGTGCAGGGTCAAAATCAGGGACTCACCATCAACAACCTTGTTGATGCCCAAAAGCACAACATAGGGTACTCGCTTGCAAATGATTGCAAACACCTTATTATTTAACTATATTTAATAATATACTACTAGGTGGGACCCCTTGTGTAACTTGTGTGGCTATGATGAATAAATGCCACTTATGCTTTACATGCTTATGAGTTGGCTGAGATGAGCCCTACAATTTATTTGCGTTTAAAATCTCTGTCGGAATGATTAACCAAATATGATGTTATGGGCGATATGATTTAAAAGGGAACGGTGTTGTTTTTTTATAACACTCACAAGTATTATTATGTTACATTTATTTTGAGGAAGGACCTAAACTCCATGCTTAAGTTATATGTGTGATGTGGTGATTTCATGCTACAAGGGTACACACATTGTTTGAATTGGAAGTAAGGTTGGAACATGGTATCCCTAGCAAGTATTTTAGATATGTCACACTGGAGTTTTTAAACAAGGGATGGCACATTTGTTAAATCAGAGACTTAGGGAAATGGTGGTGTATTCGACCTGCATTAATTGATTTGGAGTTAGTGGTTGATGTGTTGTATGTTAGCTTGCTCGTACTGGCTATGGACGAATGTATATACGACGTGCAATAAATGCACGTCGCTCTAACCGTCCTCGAGCCCACCACCCTAGTCATTTTGCATTTGCTCTTGTTGGTTGCTGTTGCTCCATTTTGTTAGGCCGTGGAAGAGGTATACAAGCTTGGTTGTTTCTCCTTAGCAATTTTTACACAGGTATGGGTTTCTTGCTGCTCCATCCATGAATATTTCTTTCTGCTCTTTAATTAAGTCAACAGTTGGCTCTTGAGTTTGCTCGTTGTCTGTGCATTTCCAAAGTTTATAATATATGGATTGGTGGTTAAGTGTTGGCCTTTGTGGCGTTGTGTTTGAACCATGCACATTGAAAAGCTGTGTGGATGTTCTTACTATGTATGTTATTTGTGCTTTACTTGTGGGAAATAATATAGTTGGGGACTCTCGGGCCTGCCTTGCCTCTAGTTTTTTGTTTTGGGTTTCTTCCCTAAGAGTATCACTGCTCCTTCCCTGTGGGTTATATGAACACTCTACATGTCATTTAAGTTATTAGTCTTCATGCCCATTGTGCCCGCGTCCTTGTAACAACTCTGTGAATATAAATGCGAAGTTTTGTAGAAGCATTAAGCTTCTCGTGCTCCTTTGGCTAAACCCTCAATTTGCTCAGCTCGTCCCCCTCACTGCATTACTTTTCACTGTTATGTATTGAACCATGTGTATTGGAAATTATTGTGGAAGTGGCCAACCCAGAATTTGATAAAGGCATTGTCCGTGCTTATTTTTTGTCACGGGTTTAGTTGATTATTTGTTGTGCAAAAATGGAAGGAATGTTAAGCCCACTCATGTGTATGGTAATACAGTTTGTCCTGTGGAGATATTGGAGTGATGACAACATTGCAAAATCATTATTTAAGGGTTACGATCTACTGTGTGTTCAATTTTGTATGAAAGGAATACCTCTATGGATGAATTATATATGCGTTGAGTGAGTTTTATGACCAAGAATAAGAGGGATTTTAGGAGCGTTGTTATTTGAAGTTTCAATTTTGAAATATGTCATACAAAGGGATCTCTTTCGGGGCTACTTCGTGGGACCCTGTGGTGATTTAGAATGCACTGGTGATTATATTGTGGACCACAGTCTGTCCATTCTTCGACTGTTGGCTGTGGTTATTGTGATTATTATGGTGCCAGTGTCTCCTCGACTCTGTTGTGCACAAGTTGTGTTATTATTGTTGAATGTTTATTGGGCATTAAATTGTGAAATGATTACTGTGTAATGCAATTTCTAAATGCAAGTGAGCAACCTTGAAGTGAAAACCCAGTTCTGGATTTTTGAAAACAAAGTGTTGAATTTCAATTTTGAAACAGTAAGGGGTTTTGAATTTTAATTGACATTGAAGGCATTGTTAGATATATTAGAAAAATATCCATGGGAGTCCTTTCCATTATACCATTTTACGCAAAATACACTCCCCTCATTATCCCAATTACACTTTTTCACTCCATGTTTTGTTGTTACTCATTTTTTAAGGAAAAGTTTGTATGAAAATGAAAGAAATGAAGGGGCATTAATTGATGATTGGTATTCAAAGATATGTTTAGATACACAATTGATTGTTTGAACAATATTCATAAATATTCCTCCCCCATGATATCACTTTACGCTAAATACAAACCCTCCATACTCCCAATAACCCTATCAATTCCATGTTCGTGTGACAAGTAATGAATAGCATTTTTATGGATGGATTGCATGCGTCATGTAGTAATAATAGAGCTAATTCTTGATTTATATAAGTAGAGTTTCATGTATGGGTTATTAAGAACTTTTCATGACTGGTTAAATATTGCTACAGGATGTGTTTTTTCAGCAGAGACAGTAATGGCTGAAATAATAGACGCAGAGGTAACTGGCAGCGAGGCCATAGAATACCTCGGTTTTCTATTCACTTCGATGTTGATCCAAAAGAGTTAAACCAGTTGTTTCAAGCGGGGTTTTTCAATTTGGATGGCCATGGTATATTGCATCCCCGACCTGATAGACTCCCATTTCAACCTCCTCAGAATTTTCCGGGGATTCCTATTCCTCCACGTGTCAATGCAGCTCGAAGTCCCTGCTAATGACGGTTGGCAAGAAATTGTTCACTAGCTCGTCTCCCCACCGAGGTTGGCCCACTGTGTCCTTACCTTTACCACCACCAGTTAATCCCAATGTTCAAATTGCTCCTGTTGTTTTGTCAATACAATCTTCGCACACCAACAAAAGATTAAAAACTGATATCCCACAACCCGTGCAAGACAAAGAAAAAACAATAGCCTCCCCCTCTAGTCCATCCACAAAATCTTCTAAGTCCGTGTCTTCACGTCTCCACCTAAAATATGATTGCTCCCATGTGATCAATGCCATACAACCGCAAGGGTCTAACCAACCAAGGGCTACCCAAGAAAAGTTAGTTGGATACAATAGTGAGAAAATGAAATATGCCTCGCAAAGCAACAAATATGGGTTTTAAATGTTTTTTTTTTATGATTTTCAATGATGAAGATAGTGTTAATAATTTTCAACTTATTTTGGATATTAAGCTTTATTTTGGATATTTTTGTGGATAAAATGGATATATTGTTTTCATGGGATATGTCCTTAAATTTTGCTGATATTTAAATATTTGATTTAAATGATATCCATGGGAGCTACAAGGGTGTTATATGATCCAAATGATAAATTTTGTATTTTATATTTGATGATTGAAAGAGAATGATGGGAGTCACAAGGGGTTCCCACCTATTTAGTAATTATTAACTAGACCCTTATTTATATATTATTATTAATTATTTCTCTCTAAACTAATTAGTTAAATTAATTTGACTTAACTAAAGGAAGTAGTTGAACTACCTCAACCTATTGAGAAAGAATAAAGGTTTAATGAGAGGAAGAAACAAGGGGGGAATAGAAGGAGAAAGACAAAACTAAGGTTTGCTTTTTAGTTAATGAGATAGCTTCAATTTTCATTCGTTTCTGAGTTTACTTGAAAGCCTAATCCTCTTGTTGACAACATGGTCTTATTAAAGGAAACACAATTAAAAACTGAATCATACTTTTCAACAACTTGTTTTAATGATGTTTGATTAATCCTTGATAGTTTGTGTATTCTTGTTTGTTTGTGAATTAATTTTCATGGCCGATAAAGATTATCTTGCAGAGTCAAATGGAAACATGTTGTGGCAAGTTGATCCAAATCATTAATGTCAGTTGTATTTATTGTCAGAGTCTTTTTGTATGGTGCCCATCAGATACTTCTAAATCTGACTTTGGTCCATACCCTAGCAGGGGTTTGTAAAGAGAAATACACTTTTTGTATCTCAGAATGAAATAAATCAGATTATTGTCTTGTCTCATACATGTGTTTTCATGACTTGGTGCCTCCTTTTGCTTTTGGTCTCCATGTTTACTTTATTGTAAAAGTTGTATACATTCTTATAGCTTTGTTAAATTTTATTTTTACATTGCAACATATACAAATCATAAAACCAACCATAATCCTTGTAATAAATACTTGTGGATTGAGTAAATATTTTGAGGCTATAAACCCTAGGTAACATTCCCTACTATCTTGTCCTAGCCAGGTAAGATATGAAAATGATTGAGTAGGGTGTTCCATACATTTTCCTCAACAAATCTTATAGTACAGGTTGGCATCAACAACACTCTCACTAAAACCCAAACTCATCAGGTATCCATTAATCCTCACATACCAAGCTCGAGGTGCCTGCTTGAGTCCATACATGGCCTTCTTCAACCTGCACACATGGGACTCCTTTTGAATCACGAAACCATCTAGCTACTTGATGTACACCTCTTCCTCAATCTCTCCGTTGATGAAGGTTGTCTTCACATCTATTTGATGTAGTCTTCAACCCATGGTTGAAGTAAGGGAAATGATCGTCCGAATGGAGGTGTACTGAGAAATAGGAGCAAATGTCTCCTTATAGTCTATTCTCTCTACCTGAGAGAATCCTCTAGCCACAAATATCGCTTTGTGCTTCTCTATGCTCCCATCAACTGCATGTTTGATCTTATAGATCCACTTGGAAGTCACCACAGACTTCCCCTCAGGGCTTAGAATAATATCCCACACATCATTCTTCATGATGGACTAATGCTCCTCCATAATGACATCTCTCCATACCTACTGACTAGATGCCTCCTCATAACAAGAAGGATCAGAATCAATGATGTGGCTCATCGCTGCAACATAGCTCGAGAATCTCCAAGGTCTCTTACTTTCTCTAAAAGTACCATGGGGAGCTGCATGTCCCTCTGCCTCTTGCAAATTCTGACGAGTCCATGGAAGCCTCTTCTGGCCTACTGCAATACATCAACATGATCTACTAGATCAACTGGATCAACAAGCTCAAATGTCTCAACGAGCTGGATTGGCTCCCTTTGAACTGTTGAATGGTGAGGGGGAGAAAACACCATCTCCTCCTACTTCTCACTGTCAATCTCCAAGTGATATTCTCTATACCTCTTGAAGGCTACCTCCTCCTCAAAGGAAACATCCCTGCTCACCTCAATCTGTCTCTAACCTGGGATGAAGATCCAATATGCCTTCGAAGATTCACTATACCCAACAAATGTACCCTTCCTTCATGAAGGGTCTAACTTCGTCCTTTTGTCCTTGGGTACGTGAATGTAAACAAGACACCCAAATATCCTGAAGTGTCCAACCACATGCTTCACTTCGGTGAAATCCTCCTTGGGAGTCATGTTCCTCAAAATCCAAATTTGAAGATCACATAGTATTGTTGAATTTTAATATGTTTAGCTCATGCACATGTAGTTTATTTCAATTTAGCATGTACTTGAACCATAAACAATGCAACAATACATACACAAGTGTCGTAATAACCAAGATCACAAGAAGAATAACCATGCACAAGAACACAAGAAGTATCGTGGGAAAACCCTTCTCAAACAAGGGAAAAACCCAACAATCCTTTGCTATATTCTCAAGAGAATATCCCCCACACCATAGACCTTAGCACACAAGAGGGTGCTTACCAAAACCTAGAAATTAATGCCCAAGAGAGGTGCACACTTCAGTGGTACAAGTGCTTGATGAAATTATGAGATGACAAGTGAGTGAGTGCGTGTGATCCACAATGAGGATCCACTCTTATTTATACAAGAATTGGCAACAAAATATGTCTATTGGCACAATAGGGCCGACCTCATTAACTCAATAATATAATTAATTATTACACAATAATAATTATCTTTCACATGGTGGGGCCGACTTGTACCTTTTACATCACAATTTAGGGTTACAAGTAAATCTTACTCTTAGACAATATAGCAAAGATCTCACACATCCACTAGTGCTCAACCACTAGGGACACGTCCACCTATGCTCAGCCACAAGGACGTCCCTCTCAATATATCAACTCAACTGAGTCCACAGGAGTACCATCTGGAGAACCATCTCAAGCCGACTTAACTAAGTCCATAGGAGTATAGGGCAGGAGACCATCCCAAGCCAACTCAACTCAGTCCAGAGGAGTACAAGGCAGGAGACCATCTCAAGTCATCTCAACTCAGTCCAAAGGAGTAGACAAGAGACCACACGTCATAACAACTCAGTCCAGAGTCTGACACACACCCATCACATGGGCACACCCAACACTTGGGCTCCCTCACATAGATGTTTCAATTTAGTCCAGAGGAGAACGATACGGAGGATGTCTCATGAAGCTGCAATCAACAACACTCCCTCTCAGCAAGGGAGACATTCTCCACCAGGCCAAGTCTCTCACGGAAGTACTCGAACTTCGTCCTGGCAAGCGGTTTGGTGAAGACATCTGCAACCTACTCATGTGTATAAAGGTATTGCATGTGTATTGATTTTTTCTGCACCATATCTATGATATAATGGTATTTGATCTCAATGTGTTTCGATTTATCGTGAAACACGAGATTCTCTGAGAGCTTCACACAACTCTGGTTACCGTAATGGATAATAGTGGAATCCATCTCAGGACCAAATAAATCTGCAAGGAGCTTGCAAAGCCAAACTTCTTTGTAGACTGCCACACATAACATTATGTACTTTGTTTCTGCAGTACTCAAAGCCATAGAGGTTTGTTTCCTACTGCACCAAGAAACCATGGTAGATCCCAAAGTAAAACAATAACCGGATGTGCTCTTCCGGTCCACTGCACTCCTTGCCCAATATGCATCGACATATCCCTGCAATCTAATGTCTACACCAGAGTCATATCTCATGCCATATCCAACTGTGCCTCGTAGATATCTCAACATATGCTTCGCTGCTATCCAATGAGTCTGTCTCGGCTGACTCATAAACCGAGTGAGTACATTTACTACATAGCATATATCAGGTCTAGTGTTAACCAGATACATCAATGATCCAATCAACTATCGGTAAAGATGTGGATCAATATCGCCTGAATCAGTAGAAGCCTTGTTCATTTTCTTCAGATCCATCACCATCGGTGTAGTCATGGATTTTCACTCTCTCATACCGAAATTGTTCAATATCTCCACTGTATATTTTCCTTGACTCAGGAAAATCTCATCAGTCCTATGCCATACTTCTAGTCCCAAGAAGTAGTGCATCATACCCAGATCCTTCATCTTGAATTTAGAAGTCAATGCGCGCTTCCATTCATCAATAAGAATTTTTGAACCGGTGACGAATAAATCATCAACGTACAGGACCAAAATCAGGCACTCGTCACCAACAATATGCTAATATAAGTTTGGATAAAAAACACTCTTGTTGAAGCCCAAACTCATTAGGAATCCATCCATCTTCTCGTACCAAGCACGATGTGCCTGCTTTAGTCCATACAAGGATTTCTTCAACCTACACACATGACATTTCTTCTCATGTATCACAAATCTATCTGGTTGCTCGATGTAAACTTCTTCCTCTATATCTCCATTGAGAAATGTTGTCTTTACATCCAACTGATGTGGTCTCCAACCCATGGATGCAGCTAAGGCAATGATCGTACAGATGGAAGTGTATCGGGTTATAGGACAAAATGTCTCCTCATAATCTATTCCCTCCACTCGAGAGAATTCTCTGGCCACAAATATCGCTTTGTACTTCTCGACACTTCCATAAGCTACGTGTTTGATCTTATAGATCCACTTGGAAGTCACTACAGACTTCCCTTCTGGTCTCAGAACAATATCCCACACATCATTCTTCATAATGGACTGATACTCTTCGGTCATGGCATCTTGCCAAAACTGTTTTCCTGTTGCTTCTTCATGATAAGAAGGTTCAGTATCAATGATGTAGCTCATAGCTGAAATATAGCTCAAAAATCTGTGGTCTCTTGCTCTCTTGGAATGTACCTTGAGGAGATGCATGTCCCTCTGCCTCTTTCAGAGTCTGTCGAACCCATGCATGCCTTTTATGGCCTACTGCAATGTCTCTGGGAACATCAACTAGAGCTACGAGATCAACTGGATCAATGACTGTCTCCCGCTGAACTGCTGAAGGGGGAGAAGGTATTGTTTGTTAGCACTCGAGAATTTCTTTGGGTTGCATCAAAGAAAACCCCAAGGTAACTGTTTCAACCAACTGTAGATTGTATTATGACCTATACAACCAGATAGGGCTCTCTCAGATGTCTAATGAATGGTAGTTACTCAAGGGTTTCATCAATAAAGGCACAAAGGCCAGATTCTGCAATAGGATAGGTTTGTTTTTGTTTTAAAAGGGTTGGTAGGACCCACAAACAAGGAAAAGGTACCATTGGGCAATGGAGTCAAGTTTTGAATTAAAATATTGAGCTAATGACTGGTGGTGTACTCACAACGAACAAAGGCAAAGTAAGTGTTATTCTTCAATGACATGCAATATTTTGGATGGCAGCAGAAAAGAGAAAGGGGCAACCCATCACACTAAGAGAATCTATGTTAAGTACCTATGCCATATCTGGAAATATACTTCAATAAGACCAAGAATAAACCATAAACCATTCACCATAACATGAACACAAGAATATATAGAAAACCTGTGAGGTAGGGTAACACCATTCAATGTAAGGTGGACTAGGTCCACTATATTATTAAATAAGGCTCATTATGGTAGTTAACTATAATAAATGGGTAATTAGATATAATAAATGTAAGATGACTTCTTAGAAGGTTCTACTTCTAGAAAATTCCTCCTCTAGAATGTTCTTAGGTGATGGTAGCACTATATAAAGCGGTTCAAGCAATGTAATAGGATATGAAGAGAAGTATTGTATTTGGAGAAGTAGCTCAATAGGAGGAAGCCCACTCGAAGAGGCAAGTGAACTCCTCTCATTCCATAATAGGATCCATTGTATCGTGTTGCCCTACCTCAAGGGTTTCTATAATAAAAGTGTGGTTTATTCTATATTGTTCTATGGATCTATTGTGTATTAATTATTTTTGGTGATTATATTTGTAGATCTACTCGGGTACTTAACAATTGGAATCAAAGCACTTTCCTTGGCCAAAGAAGGGAATACATTTTTTCTCTTTTTTGCAGAATTTTTATAGGGAAGAAAAAGAGGGTGATGCACTTCATGTTCATATCTGAAGCTTTATGGGCTGAATTTGGAAAAACAAATTGGGTATTTTAATTCCTCTTGGAAAAATACCTAATTTCAAAAAAACAATCAATTGAAACGGAGACCGGGAAGTAAAGTTATGACCATTTGAAATTCAACGGTTTTTCAGGTTTTTCCCGGAAAAAGTCGCAATTTTCTGTAGTAATTTATTGTTCTATTTTTTGGGTTTTTTCGTGACGACGGTGGGAATGCAGAGTTCATATTTTTTCATAGGGTTCTTAAATGGCTATTTCATCTCAAACCCTCAAAGAAATTCTACAAATGTCTGAATCATTCAAATCCCAATTGTATGACACATTGTGTGGCACATTGCATGACATATTGCATGACCTTGTAGATGGTCTCAATGATAGTTTTCGTAGTATTCAAGATTCATTAGATAACATGCAGGAGAGATTTCTTATTACGGACATCGGGGATGAATATACTCAAGAAATATATTATTGGTATGATTTTGAGGCCGATTGTGATGATTGATATATGGATAGTTGTCATTTCTGGGATGATAACCACTTCTATCTTTTATTTGATGACTCTACTCCACCTTCTGTAGAGCACATCAATGTGACACATCATGAGCTAGTTATGATTACCAGTGTCCATCATGCATATTCTACAACAATATTTTTCTTTCCAGATTCATCTTTGACCCTTTCCCACTATGTGGATGGATATTTTTATTTGGTCCACATGATAGGTGTCAGTATTGGGAGCATCATTTTCAATTGGTTATTGGGTGTCGATATCTTCCGTGTGGAGTTCACATAAGAAATTGGACATGGGACCCTGGTTTACAATGGCGGTTGGACTACTTCAACATGGTAGCTTCCATTTCTCAATGGGACGGTTCTCTAGTCTACTTCAGCACTATGGTCCACACTTATCCATGGGACCCTGGTATATGGTTGTACATCAAGCGTTGAGGACAACACTTTCATAAGGGGGATGTAATGTTAGGTAGTTAGAGAGGTAGTGGGGGGCCCCAGAGGACCCATAGTGATAATATTGGAGACCATTCAATGTAAGGTAGACTAGGTCCACTATATTATTAAATAAGGTTCACTATGGTAGTTATATATAATAAATGGGTATTTAGATATAATAAATGTAAGAGGACTTCTTATAAGGTTCTACTTCTAAAAGATTCCTCCTCTAAAATGTTCTTAGGTGATGGTAGCACTATATAAAGGGGTTCAAGCAATGTAATAAGATATGAAGAAAAATATTGTATTTGGAGAAGTAGCTCAATAGGAGGAATCCCCCTCGAAGAGGAAAGTGAATAGGAGAGGATCCGTTCCATAATATGATCGATTGTATGTTGTTGCCCTACATCAAGGTTTTCTATAATAAAAGTGTAGTTTCTTCTATATTTCTCTATGGATCTATTGTGTATTCAGTATTTATGGTGATTATATTTGTAGATCTACTCAGGTACTTAACAATCTAGCAAATGATGAGTTTTCAATGTAACTTTGGATGAAATACAAAAAAATATATTACTATGAGCAGAGCATCAAGCATGGATGAATTCTGAACCTACAATATTTAAAACATAACAAGTATTTACCATATGAATGGAGCATCGAAGATGGATGAATTACAAATATTTACTCTCAACTAAATACTGGAAAGAACAAAAAATTATGAAGATGATCATTACAAAGAAAATACATACTTAAAACAACACCGTAATGAATCTCTGCTTCATGAAAGCACGCTACTTATGCATTTAGCTCATAAAGATATTTAGGAAAAAAATGCACAGTCCAATGTCCTAAGGGTCCAACCCCTCTCTACTCTTGTAACATGAAATATATAGCACTATAGGTCTTTTCCATCTCACCATTTCGAACTCCAACCTCTTTTCCAAAATAAAAATAGTTACAAACAGAAAATGACATGTTTTAACTGATTTCCTGCTTTTCAAGAGGCGAAATTATGAAAAATAGGATTCAAAATGCCTCTTGTAACTCTCAAAATGTAATAGTTATGTAACCCATAAGAACTATTTTTGTAGGTAATCTAGTTATAAATAAAAACCTCTCTCGGTTTCTTGAAATTCATCTCCAGCTGGCCGGAATACGTGTCGCAAAAATATGTCTCAGACAGGAAATCATGAAAACTGAAAAATAGGGCTCAAAGATTCCTTCGAATATTCCAAAATATGAAACGTTTTTCAAATCTGAGAGAGGTTTTTATTATTTGGTTTGTCCTCAACAAAAACCTCTCGGGGATTTTCAAAATTACTCTCCAGTTGGTCGAAAAATAATCTTGAAGTTGAACACTAAACTGGTCATTTGCGCAGCGTGCCTTGTAGCCTGTGCACAAGAAAATCCTTTGCGCGACAACATCCCCTGCATGACAAAATACCATGCGTGACAACATCCTCTGCGCGAGGAGCATGACAACATCTCCTGTGTGACATCATCCTCTGCGCGACATCATCCTCTGTGCGACAACATCCCCTCGGTGACAACATCCTCTGCGCAACAACATCTTCTGTGCGACGCGTAGCAAATTTTGCAGCGCACAGTTGCAAATGGAAATGGAAATAATAAATGATAAAAATTCCTTTTGAAACCGACCCTTGGAGATGTTAGATGACGCCATACATAAAAGCAATATTGGTGCTAACAGACATGACTTTGCAAACTACTGACAAACCTCTAACATTAGCTATGAAAATCATGGTGCTAATAGCTGGCTCCAATGAGGATGCTATCCTCCCAATGAGGTAGAAAAAAACTCGTAGACCAGGTGCCTTATCCATTAGGTTGTTCCCAAGTCAGATACTATGATCTGCAACCTGTAATATGTTTCGCCACCAACTTATTCTGCAACTGAACTAAACCCAAACTGAAAAATGATGAAAGAAATGTTCGCACACTGAGCTTATTCACACCTACATACCCTAACTTTTGAGAAACTTCCAATCAAATGAAATCAAAATGCTAATGCAACTATGAAAGAACTTTATCCACTGTTTTCTTTCTTTGCACATGCTTGCTCTGAGTCCCGTTTACTGATAATTCATTCAAAAATTTATCTACAAATTCAAATCTAAAAAAATTACAAACATGGGGGTCGTTTACCACCTCCAACAAAATTGAAAATGGATCCTCAAAAACATGCATAAAACAACAATCATGTTTCACCCCTTCCATTGCATCCTCATTTTCATATAATTCAACATGTTGATTGCCACAAAGCCACTAAAAAATCTGCTGAGACTACTGGAAATAACGAACTTCTGAATCAAAAGACAGTGCTGGCTAAAATGAAACCCTCGGTGGCAAGCAATCCATTTTAAACACTGACTTTGATTGTCCATCATATTTATTTCCAAGCTGATAGTTGATCACTGTATGCAAATCTGAATTGAAATAACCTTCCATGTAATAAGCAACATGGTTATTAAATGTATGAAAAGGTTGTTGGTCCTCTTCACCGATAACAATTTGTTCATGTAAAAAATTGTCGTTGTGAATGCAGTCAGACTTCCCTGCTTTCTCTGTTATCTCATGATTTACTTTCAACCATTCAAAGGAAGAAAAACATAATGGAAGATAATTTTCATTGGCAAGTCCATTTCTTTCTTCATATTCAACATCATGCCTGGAGGATTTCTGATTTGAAACATTATAAACATTTTGCTTCAACAATTTGAAATAAGAGAAACACAATGGCAAAGTTCTTTCACCTGATTCAAAACTTTCTTCATTTTCTTCATTGTTGTCATATGCACATTTGGCGATTTCTTTGGATTGCTAAAACTAAACACTTCCGGATGGAGAACATGCAGTTGGCTGCTCTGAAAAATCAATCTCATAATTATCATTATATTTATCATATTTAGGCAAGTCAACTACATCTGCAATGTCATCCACAAGGAAAAATCTTGGTACATCAACTTGCTCTTCAGTAGGCTAATCCTTATCTTCTGCAACCATGTCATTATTGAAAACTTCGAAAAATGCATGAAACAATCAATTTTCTGCTCATGTTGAAAAAGATCGGGATGTAAATCAGCTTCTTGTTTATGCACAATCTCATGTTCCTCTGCTACACCATCGTTCTCTGTATTTGCAACACTCTTTAAATTATGATTTTGCAGCCTCTGACATGATTGAAGATTGCCTTCCACTTCCTTAGCATTATTGAACATCTGTTGCAAAGACACAGACTTCCTCTCTATCAGAAGAAAAGATAAGTCTGATTGAAAGGTTGTTATATAATTGAGCATGGCAACAACTTCAAGAGGTTGGAATTCTTTAGGCAGTTTATAATAAAGACTAGCAAACCTCCTACTGAAATTTGAGATGGTTTCATCTTTCATTCTTCTCATGGCATAAAACTCTGAAAGGAGTAGATTCCATGACTTTCTCTCACCCCAAAATTTACGAAAAACTTCCCTCAATTCATCCCACAAGCTAATCGATTAAGACTCCAAATGTCTGAGCCATGCTTTGGCATCTCCTTGTAAGGATTGAGCAAAGGCCCTCATAGACACATCATCATGTTCAATCTTAAAAAGGTCTATAAAATGCTCAAAGACCTGAATATGTTTTTCAGCTAAATGTCCATCAAGCTCCCCATTGAACCTAGGAAGATACTTATAATGTTTCAGAGGAAAGTCATGAAGGATAGAAGGCAATTTAAGAGGACTGTATCTTTCTTGAATCTTGGAGGGTGTAGGATTAAGAACAAAAGGTACAAGCTAAGATTTGGTTTCATTAAGCTCACAAGAACGATCATGAACATCATATGGTTCAGAGGAAGGAGCTTGGTGAATATCAGTTATACAATAAGGAGGTATACCTACAGTTTGCAATGAAGGATATACAAGGGTAGATCTCTGGGATTCATTTGATTGCAGTAAGTGAATAAATATTCTTTTGAAAAACTCAGGAAAGGACAAGAAGATATTGATAAAACAGAAAAGTACTTATTGAACTAAACTTAAGCTCGAGTACTTGATTTTTCCATACCGATCTTCCATATCTCTGTCAACAGGTCTAATTCTCCAGTGGAGTATTTGAATCACATTTGAAGCTTGATTGGAGTCGTCATGAAAACTTTAGCTCTGGATTCTTTTGCTAGGAGAATCACCTTCAAATTGATTTTCTGATGTGTGGAGTCACCAGAGCATAAATACAACCAATATGTGCCTAAGTGTCTGTTGCTCTCAGACCTTAGAACTAAAACAATGTCGTTCTTCCCAAGGAAAATAATATCAATCGTTCCCTGACAACGACGCCAAAATTTTAGCACTCGAGAATTTCTTTGGGTTGTTTCAAAGAAAACCCTAGGGTAACTGTTTCAACCAAATTTAGATTGTATTATGACCTATACAACTAGAGAGGGCTCTCGTAGATGTCTAATGACTGGTAATAACTCAAGGGTTTCATCAATAAAGGCACAAAGGTCAGATTCTGCGATAGGATGAGTTTGTTTTTGTTTTAAAAGGGTTGGTAGGACAAACAAGGAAAATGTACCATTGGGAAATGGAATCAAGTTCTGAAATTAAAATATTGAGCTAATGACTGGTGGTGTACTTACAGATAACAAAGGAAAAGTAAGTGTTATTCTTCAGCAACATGCAATATTTTGGATGACAACAGAAAAGAGAAAGGGGAAACCCATCACACTGAGAGAATCTAGCAAAGGATGAGTTCTCAATGTAACTTTAGATGAAAAACAAAAAGATAG
Organism: Picea engelmannii; assembly: GCA_009831015.1. Classification (NCBI taxonomy): domain Eukaryota; kingdom Viridiplantae; phylum Streptophyta; class Pinopsida; order Pinales; family Pinaceae; genus Picea; species Picea engelmannii. Next base: position 286,434 of record ML785995.1, on the reverse strand, counting down.
ATTACTATGAGTAGAGCATCAAGAATGGATGAATTTTGAACCTGCAATATTTAAACATATAACAAGTATTTATCTTATGTATGGAGCATCGAAGATGGATGAATTCCAAACATTTACTCTAAGCTAAATACTGGAAAGAACAAATAATTATGGATACGAGAATTACAAAGAAAATACATACTTAAAACAACATCGTAATGAATCTCTGCTTCATGAAAGCACGATACTTTTGCATTTAGCTCATAAAGATATTCAGGAAAAAGATACACAGTGTTGAAATGATGTAACTGCAAAGAGTATTCTTATTATTATTGATATATTATTCATAGGATCAATCCCCATTGTGGATTGATCATGTCGGTTATTGTAATAAGACAAAATCCCCTTTTGCGGATTGGTCAAAAGACAATTGTAATAGGCAGAATAAGAAGTCGGCCCCAACAGATATTAAAGAGGCCCATAAATATAATAAAGGTGGGTTTACCCACCCATGTTTGATAAGTCGGCCTTGCCAGTGAAGAGACACTTCACACGTGCCAGACTTGTGTAAATAAAGAGGCCAGCGCCTCACTTAGACACAAAACTCACTTGCTCATTTTGAGAGACAAGTTTCAGAATTGCAGAAGGAGGAGAGAGAGTGGCACATCTTTGGGAGAGGAACTTATGTTTTAGTTTGAGTTATCTCTTGGCATTGTATTGGCTATCTATATTAAGGAAGTTTTGTTGGGTTTTCTTCCCCTAGAGGGTTTCCCAAGATAAATGTTGTGTCTCTTGTGATTGTGTATTTCTCAGTGATCTTGGATTATGCTATTTCTATCTAATGAAATGCAAACATCTATAATAATGGCTTAAACATTAACATGGTTTCAAAGCCAAGTTGAAGAGAGCATCTTTCACAAGAGAAAAATGAAAAACGTCATTGTTGTCATACATGAAAATTAGGGCTTTTTGTTGGAAAGGTATTTCAACCCTAAAACCACTTAGAAAAGTGCGCCCTCCCCCAAGGTCATTTTGGCACCTTCAGCGCACCTTTTCAGTGGCTAGATCTCCCGAAAAGTGAAACCCTGGTTTGACAAAGTACCAGAAAACCAGAGTACTAGAAGTACCAGAAGTACCAGAGTACCATAAGTACTAGAAAACCATAAGCACCAGTCCATAAATCCACAGATCAAGTTTGAGGGGGTAAAAGTTGGATTTTCAAAATTCTGACTACACCAACATACTCACCTCAGCTCAGCGCATCTATTCCTTGGATAAGAATTTCAAAATTTGAAGTTTGAAAAATTAGGGTTTCCTCATAAAACCCTAAGTTGCAGTTGCAGCCGTAGAACCAGTTGCAATCACCCTTGAAGTTTTCTTAATAGTTGGTAATGATTACCGCTTCTACCAGATGGAGCCAGTACCTGCAAATGCTTTCAGAGGTATGTACTCACATATGTTTAATGGTTAAACCCTAAAGAGTATTTGCAGGAGAAGAGATCTCTTGCCATAGATCCAGAAGGATCTCAAGATCCAAACACATTCAGAGGAATGATGCAACCCGGGTGTGATTATTTTGATATGCATCTATTTTTCATGAAAATTATCTTGATCAATGTTGCATGTTGAAGCTATGATCAAATTATTATAAGGATTAAAATTTAATCATAGAGCTTATCCTCTAACCTAACCTTCTGTCAAGATAGCGTATTGTCTTAGTACAAAAGATAGGTTGAAGAAAGCACTCGTCACTTGAGTGAAGGAGACCTGGAAGAAAAGCAAGCACTCATTCTTGAGGACAAGGCTCTAGGTTTGATTAATCAAGATTAATAAGATTCAAAGGTACACATGACAAAGTTGATGACTATAGTTGAGATAGCAGTCGTCGTAA
>ML785995.1:235319-271223 GCA_009831015.1 Picea engelmannii | reverse complement strand
ATTATGATCCTTTAACTCCAACTATTGTACATTGATGAATCCTTCTTAATTTTTTTTAATTCCATGCCTTTGAATAATTCTTAACCTGCACATGAGTGAAAGCATATAGGACCTTTCCTATATAGGACCTGCACATGAGTGAAAGCATATCGTTGATGATTCCTTTCCTCATATTGGCTAAGCCTTTGTTATCTAGGATCGACATCCTCACATTGGCTAAACCTTTTTTCTCTAGGACCTACACAGATTTTTTGAATTTCTATGATTCCTTTTCTCATATTGGCTAAACCTTTTTTCTCTAGGACCTGCACACGGGTGAAAGCATATCGTTGATCCAATTTGGATAGACTTAAATGAGTTGCATCCACAATGTATGTGGGATTTAGATGCTCATTGAATGATAAAACTCTGAAAAGTATCAGTTTTCAATCTACGTTTATCGGTGGAAAATAAATGACGTTGAAACTAGCTCGCATTGATTAATATCACGCCATATGATTATTCTGGCAAGCTCTGGTAAGACCATATTGCTGCATGAATAAAAAACATCGCAGTTGACTGACAATGCATCCTCAATAGTTAAACCCAATGGTTGAATATGAATTTGAGATTCTGATGTAGTTGTAGATTGCATATTGTTGATTACATGGCAGTAGTTTTCTCTTCCCTGTTCATGTAATTCGCTAAAACTAGGCTATGTACTAGCAGCCAGGGCGCCTGCTTCTCCATTGATGTAACGCTGCCTGACATGATGTAATACAATCCTTGGATTATGTAGTCTTATGGGCGTGTCTTAGGCTTGAATTCTAGTCAGTAGATATTTGGCATAAAAGAGGATAGATGATCAGACCAATATTTGGCATATTTCCATCACACCAATCATGAGGATAGATGATGATTTCCATAAAAGAGGATATTATTTATGGCACTGTTGATCGAATCCATAGTAATGGCCGGATGATGGGATGGTGGAACTATCGATTAATTGTTTCACGTTTTTAATGGATTTTGTGTTTTGGGCGTGGTTATATAGCTCTTCATCTACCTTGAGTATACTAATTATTTTGCTTCTGGGTCTTAGGCGTTAACCTATTTTTTTATATCCATAGCTTCTAACCAAGCAGAAGTAGCTTGTATTATCCTCAGCTAGGCAAGGTTAGGATATTAGTGATTTCGTCAAACAATTTGCATTACAAGTATTATTTATGGCCTAATCTGGTTAACAACAGATTGCATAATTCTACCAATAAACGTTTTGTCAAACATATTGCATGCAATTCAAATACTCATAATATGGAGAAAACACATGGGTATCTTATTATAAATGGAACCCAAAGTACAATATCTAATGGTTGTTATGACAAGTGCAATACATCGATGGAAAACACACAATACAAGACAAAAACCTGGAATCATGTCATGGCCTATTCAACAGATGAGATCAAATCCTCCAAGTGCCACAACCTCTCCAAGCAAATCACTACAACCCAAAACTTGAAACAAACCCCAAGATGAAGCTCCGATGAAGATTCAGGATGGATCCTCCTCCTTGTCTAGCTAGGGTGGATATTTCACCATCGAAACTAAACTACAATGGAAGGGTCTTTCCAAAACCCTAACGAAAACCATGGCTCCAAGAGCACTCCAAAGAGATCAATCCAAAAACATAATGCCAAAGTGAAGCACTACCCCTCCTTTTATCCTTCTTCCATGCCTTCTAGAACTTTCCCCTTTTTGACTAAATCAAATATGACCCTTATTTCCCTTTTACTTTCACTATAAGATTAAAAGTCACTTTTAATAATGTTTGAATAACTCATTAATCTAAAGTTACTTTATTTTCTTAATGTCACTTTAAAAACATAACATCTCCTAACTAAGTGACATTAAATAACCCCTTTGACTCCTTTTTTCTTCATTGACAAGCCACATAAGTCATTTCCACTGCAGAACAGGGGAACCCAAAAATGGGGACATGACAAATCCTCCCTTCCCAAAGATTATTTTTTCTCAAACAATGCCATCACACCCATAGGAACAACAAATTGAATCAAACTAAAACTAATAATGATCCCTGGGTTCCAAACCAATCTAAAAGATGTAGAGCACTTACCGCACATAATACTACCCTGCAATGTACTAACACAAAGGGCCTCCTGAAAGTAACAACTAGCTTTCCCATCTGTACCAACTGCCAAACTGTCTACCCATAAAATCCTAGGGTCCCATGCTATTACCAGAAAGGACCCATCATGTTGGCGTTGCACCACTCTGATCATAAATATTTGATCTTGTTGCCTATATTGTATCCTCCACTCCTGCAACCACAAGTTGTAATACATCAAAGGATCGTCCTCACTATTGAGGATCATATCCTGTCACTGTATCCCAATGAAGTCCATCAAACCAACTCTAAAATCAGACATCCTGGGGAATTCTATGTGGTCACAAACTAATAGGGAAACAACGACACTTAATCTCCAAGTATCAAAGAGGGAATCCCTAATGCTCCAGCGCCCCCAGCCTACTGCAATCATCCATGCATCGTTTGGAAAATATCTCAACACATCGTACACAGAGTCCCTCCATACGAACCTCTCTCGGACCAGCCTATAAGTAGAAAAGTCACTAGGGTCCCACCACCAAATTGGAAGTCCATCACTCCCAATGCCTACTAAAATCTCTGTGAACCGATCCAACAGTCTGGATCTCCTCCTATGCACTCTACGCACATATCACATGGTCCAAATGAAAGACCTCTGACATGGCTGCAATGCCACCTATCTCATCCATCTAAATCATATGAAACTCCCATGTCCTGTTGTATATAATGAGGGCATCAAATAACAACAATAGATGCCTCTGCTACTGCCTGCAAGACTGGAAAGTGACTAGTGCATTGGTAAACCCAAAGGATATGACCAAGAGATCATAATGAAGTCTGGAAGCAGACCTATGACTATCTTGCGCCCCGGCCCTCATAAGATGATATCTCAGATGAAAATCGATCATGGAGGGATATGCTACTCCTTAAGGCTAAACCATTCACTCACCGATCCTAGGAAACCTCAACTCAATGGTATGCTTGATGACTTTGTCAGGAGGCTTCCCTGGCGAAAACACCCCACAAATCCATTGTACACTACTATGTACCAATGAATATCCCTGCATATTGTTGTCTATCACTGAATCATTTTGTACCATGTAGGTTCTGCTATATCCATCACTCTACTAATGTCGCATAAACTTGTATCCTAACGCATGCCCATGTCTATCATATACCTGTCCATCCAATCCATGGATGCATATACTTCCTTGCGGCCTGGTCCAGAAGGAATGTGCTCAACTATCTTCTTCGTAGATAAGTCTTGAGCCTTTAGTGGGCTCTCCCATAGAAGCAACTCATGATCCCCACACTACACAACAAGCGCATGGTCAAAACCATTTGAGTTAAAGCACATGCATCTTCGAATGCTCCTCGTGCAGGATTGTCACAAGAGGCTCCTCCCTCGAATCATGAGTTCCACTGATGCTCTCATGTGTCATGGCTACCACATATGATGGAATCTCTGTTGTTTTTAATGATGTAGAGCGTGCCAAACTCAACTGGTAACAAATCTCCTCAACCTCCCCTTCCTTGTCTTCAATGAAATTAAGAGCAAGGTCCCTATCCATGAACAACTCCAAGTAGTTGGATTTCATCTATTCTAGCGCTTCTTTGATGATGCATAATTGGGTACTAGTGGCTCCCTCTGCAACTCCCCTTTGTATCTCCTCCAAATGGGTTTTCCACATAATGTCTTCAACAAACTTATGAGCACCATCTGTCCTCATCAACACCTACACAATTTGTTCCTCTATGACCAATAATCGGTTCTCCAATTCATGCAATTTTATTTCATCAACATGGCATGGGATGTCACACAAGAGACCAATTGAATCACTAGATGATACTGTTCAATGATGGGACTCATGTGGACTATCATCCTCATACAAGATTTCATCCACCAATTCAGCCCCTTTGTTGTCACTCTCCACACATAACTCCCAACCTTCATCATACTCTGGTACAATCATGTCTGCATCATCATACATTTCATAAAGGGGATATGGTGTTGAATCCTCATCATGGGTTGGTGCTACCATGCTTGAACCTCCCTCATCATGAGCATCATACATAGGGAGAGATGTTGAATTCTCAACATCGGCTGATTGGAACATTTTATCATAGTCATCATAAGTAGGACAAGATGTTGCATCCTCATCTTTCCCAGCCAACACACTAGTGTCATTGGCCTCCTCAGTTAGCTCTAATGGTGTATTATAGGTTGTTGTTTGGTCTTCCTCTATGCACACATCCTCAATATGTCTAGATGCATGTTCCTCCGTCTGTCCTTCACGTTCATCTCTCTTCCATTTATACCATGTACTTTTCAAGGAATCCTCGTCCAAGTCCTTGGGTCAACTTCCATACTAGAGAGTGTAAAAGTTTTTAAAATGAAAAATTTCACGGATCTCTTCACTCAATGTTAGATAATTCTCATAGTAAGGCATGCATATAATTTCCGCTAGCTGCCTCCTGAGTTTCAGATATGTCCTCAACTTCTTAAGCTACTCCATCGTTGGTCACTTAACGAAAACAATATGAAAATGTGTTGTATGCGCACAATATGAAATAACTCATGTAAGTTTGTTGCCCTTTTATTACCGATATGGATTTGGTGATGACGACTGGTGTATTTTGGTAATTTCTTTGGTATTGAATTTTTTTCAAACACTTAAGTAGCAAAATCACATCCATTTTTGTTAAGATTGTTGATATGCATATGAGTTGTTGTTCAATTTATGTGCTTCTGGTTGTGTATTTTTGTCAAATACTTTACACAATATTTAATGTTGGTTGACAACTTTTAACAAATAATTTGCATGTACTTGGACCATGAACATTTTTTCAAACATAATGCATACATCCAATACACTCATGAAGTAGAAGAGACGACATAAGCATTTTTATTATGGATGGGATCTTAAAAACAACGACTTCAATAAATCAAAAAACACTACAGACTCAAATCAAAACCTGGACAATGCCTTTGTTTCCTCATTGTCGCTGCCCACCTGATCCAAAACCATCACTTCTCTCTCTCCATTCCTCTCGGTTTAGCCTCTAAGAGCACTCAAATCCCCTCCTCCACCTTACGCTCTGTAGAGAACCCTCGTGGGCCCTCCTACACCTCTTTGCACCATAGAAAAGGGGTGGCTCGATCCCTCTAAACACCTCCATTTACTCTTCATGCCCCTCGGCCATGCCAAGATCCTTGTGGCCCTCTTTTCTCCTCAGGGTCCTACACAAAGGGTGACTCGGTCCCTTTTAACACCCACACGACCTGTATAACTCTCGTGGCCCCTCTGTTACTCACAAGTCTGGAGAAATAAGGGAGACAGATCCCTCCAAATAACACTGTGACCTCCTTATAGAAGATTCAACCCTCCATAATTCATTCTTTGTCCAGTAATGAGATAACTTGATTCTGCAAACAAAATCGGCCTTGGATGATGGTATTTGGCTCAACCAACAAAGATCTTGACCCAACAAACAAGAAATGCAGTCCAATTGCTAAGATCTCATCCTTCCCAGCCAACTCGACCTTCTACATTGATGAACTCGGATTTGCAAAATGAAATATGTCTTAGCACAATAGAAAATGACCTATGCTTAAGAGATCTCGGTTTTTCCTGAGAAATGATGCCCGTCACACACATAAAATGGCCCGACAATGAGCTTTGACCTACTATGAAGAATATGGCGACCCTTTTTAGGTGGAACTCGGTTACTAATAAAGTATTAAGCCTCTTCTCAAAGGCACACGACCCTTCTATCTAAACTCGACTTCCTGCACAAAATCTCTGCTACAATCAACATCAAATTTGTCTATACCATGGAAACTTGGTTTTACCCAATAAACTCAGCCTCTAACTAAGCATATTGACCCCTTCATACAAAAACTCGATCCTCAAATGAAGGTCTCATTCTAGCCACCAAGAAAATCACCCAACTATAAAGATCTTGGCTCTATCAATGAAATTTGCCTTGCATTCAAATATTTCGTTTGAAGCCCAAAACTCACTTTGGTATCATTGTTTCCCTTCAGGATGGAAATATCTCCAACTTTGATACCATTGTATTATCCCCAGCTAGGTGAGGCTAGAATATTAATGATTTTGTCAAACAATTTGCATTACAAATGTTCTTTATGGCCTAATCTGGTTCACAATAAATTGCATAATTCTACCAATAAAATTTTTGTCAAACATATTGCATGCAATTCAAATACTCATAATATGGATAAAACACATGAGTATCTTATTATAAATGGAATCCAAAGTACAATATATAATGGTTGCTATGGAAATTTCAATATATCGATGGAAAACACACAATACAAGCCAAAAACCTGGAATCATGCCATGGCGTCCTCAGTAGATGAGATCAAACCCTCCAAGTGCCACAACCTCCCCAAGCAAATCACTACAACCCAAAATTGAAAACTAACCCCAAGATGAAGCTCCAATGAAGATCTGAGATGGATCCTCCCTCTTGTCTAGTTAGGGTGGATATTTCACAACCGAAACTAAACTACAATGGAAGGGTTTTTACAAAACCATAACGAAAACATTGTCTCCAAGAGCACTACAAAGAGATCAATCCAAAAACATAATGCCAAAGTGAAACACTACCCCTCCTTTTATCATGCTTTCATTCCTTCTAGAACTTTCCTTTTTTTGACTAAATCAGATATGACCCTTATTCCCCTTTTTCTTTCACTTTAAGATTAAAAGTCACTTTTAATAATGTTTTAGTAACTCATTAATCTAAAGTTACTTTATTTCCTTAATGTCACTTTAAAAACATAACATCGCCTAACTAAGCGACACTAAATAACCCCTTTGACTCCCTTTTTCTTCAGTGACAAGCCACAAAAGTCATTTCCAATGCAGAACATGGAACCCAAAAATGGGAACATGACATAGCTTCAAGTCATACTCTAGAGTGATCCAAACAAATAACTTTACATTACCAATGAGCAATGTTCATAGAATCATTCAAACAGATAACTTTACATGACCAATGTGCAGTTTTCCTAGATCTCAAAAGGATGAATTTTACGTGGTTGTGAAGTGTTCGCGGTTTCCAAAAGGAAGCATCTTTTACATGGCTCTTGAATTCTTTACAATTTTGAAACACGTAGTCTAAATGCTCTACGTTTTGGCTCTTTCTCGGCCATATTTTCGGGTTGATTTTGTCTAAAATCCGGCCATAAATTATCAGAACTGTAGATTTAAGTGGTTGAGTCTGTATAATCCGAGCACCCCATGGATTTTTGTGAACACTAAATCCATTAATACGTTCAAAAATTCAATTTAGACAACATAAATGACGATTTCACCGAGATATATATCACTAGATTTCGGTGAAAAATACCAAAACTTATAACATTTAAAAAAATGATTATATTCTTAAATGTGGCTTCTAGGCTTCTTACTGCTCACAAAATTGAGAAAGAATATTGTTTTCAAATATTACAAAGTGTTTGCAATGTTTAAGAAATAAAATATATTTAAATATTGTGACTTTACAATAAACTTTCTAAATACTTATTGGTTTAACTTGAAAGGTAAAGTGTTTCTAATGATCTTTCACCGTTATCTTGGAATTATCACCAACTAAAGGTCAATTATCCCCATAGTAAACTTTGAAAACACATTTGAAATTTACACCTTGGAATTTATGCAAAAGATTATGAAACTCGAACCTTGTGCATGATTAAACAAAATTAATTAAATTGAAACATGGGCCATACTTCTAGTCAATAAACTAAATTTGTAATCCTATAACTTTCCTATATGATTTCTAACGAGTGAAAAATTGTTTTGGTGCGCAGAGGAGAAGATGGGATTTTAAATTAATGGTGGCGACGCTTCGCTTCAAATCTAGCTTAGTCTGTTTTATAACTTGTGAAGTTTTAAGTGATTTGCTAGTGGGAAGACCTTGAATGCGTGCTTTCATACTTAAGAACCTCGAAATTGGATTGAAATACATATAAGGAGCCCTTTATAAATATTAAAAAATCATTTTATTTGAGGTCGAAATTTCCGTGCGAAGGTATGTTTTAATGAAATTCCAACCCCCGTTTAGAACGATGATTTGCTTGAATTGAATTTGTTAGTTCATCTAATATTGCTATGGTATAATGATTTTAAGATGCTAACTGATATTGGCAAGATTCATCAACAACATAAATATTTTTATCCATGAATACAATCCAGATTCATCAACAACATAAATATTTTTATCCATGATTACAATCCATTGATACTCGAAACACTTGATACCCAACACTTATTGAGAATGTCGGTTATTCCTAAAAATGATTTTTGAGCCAACTAGATATGTGCAAATGATTCAATGAGCCTAGAGAAAGTTGTACAATACTTTCACAGAGGTCAGGGCCATCCAAACCAAGGAGGTGCAAGAACGAAGTCTATGATACATGTAATATAACAAATGAAGGAACAATAAATTTGTGCTGCAAACTGATTCGACAATGTGGTTGCCATAGCTTATCATGATTGCAATATGGAGCTAAATTATCAAACATGCATCTGGTAAGAATCGATCTAGTCAAGACTTTTTGTTTTTTTTTTACTTTTAGGCAATATCTAAAAGAGTGAAAATCGCGCCCTAACGTAGGGGCATGAGGACGCGACCCAACTCGGGTTCTCTGCAATGATTAGGGTTCCCCAACCATGGACGCTGGTGGGGGCGCCATCCCTACCCCTCCCCCATTGCCAGATATGGAAGCATTCAGGAAGCTGGTCGCTGCAGCCTCCAAGAGACCGCCGTCAGCAGTGCAGCAGAAATTCGTGAAGAAATTGGACAACATTCCCAGTGTCGAACTGCCTTTGGAAGAAACTTGCAGAACGACAGTCAACTTAGCAGACAGAGGACTTATCGGGTAATTCACCGGTCTCTGGCCCTCTCCCAAATCCGTAGACGCCTGGGTGCAGAGGAACTGGAATCCACTCACCTCAGAAGGAATAAAGAGCCACTTCGTAGGGAAAGGATATTTTGTTTTCGTCTTCGACAACCCTGAAGATAAAAACCTCATCTTCAGAAATGGGCCGTATTTCATGGGGCCATAGGGGTTATACCTGAACAAATGGACCCCAGACTTCGACCCAACTCAGGATGTGCCCTCGGCTGTCCCAGTGTGGGTTCGTCTACCTCACCTCCCCTTACATTGCTGGAACCAAAAATCTTTGCATGCAATCGAAAACACGCTCATAAGGTATATAGATCAAGCAGTGAGAAAAGATCAGTACTCATGCACACGGATCTGCGTGGAGGTTGATCTGGAAGTGGGATTACCAGAGGCAATAAAGCTCACGGCCGCAGACTGGACGCACATTCAGGAGCTAGACTATGAGCAGCTCCCCTTCAAATGCCGGCACTGCCACGACTACGACCATTTCGCAAGGCACTGCAAGAAAACGAATTCAGAAGAAAGTGAAAATGTGAAAGCAAATCAGTGGACCGCAGTACAGAAAACAGGGACAACAAAATCCAAATCCAAAGGAGCAACCAAGAACGGAAACTCCGGGCAAATAGAGCCAGAGAAAATCGATGGGAGCTCCAATCCTCCGCCGCATGTAGAACCTCAAGCAGAAAAAGTCATCAATGACACAAAAGAACCAGAAATTACGGACAACAGGACACATTCAAGCCCCCCTCCAAATGGGAAAGACACAGGGGCACCTAGGCAAGTGGAAGGAACTGTGGAAGTAGTCCCCTCTCCAACATATGCCGACATAGCCAGAAAGAAAGTAATAGATCCATCAAGCTCCTCGGAGGACGAGATTCTAGAAAGGCCAGCCAAAAGAGCAGGGAGGAAGTCTTGTAAAGAAGCAAGGGAGGAAGAGGCAGAAAGACAAAAGACCCAAGGAAGCCAGCCCACCATAGAAATGTCAATCGGCAGAAACACAAGAATAAGGTCTCTAAAAGGAGGAGGCCCAATCACCCCTAACAACAAGTAATGAAAATCGTCTCTTGGAACTGTAGAGGACTGGGGAACCCAACAAAAATTGAATCGGTCAAGGATCTGATGAAAGTGGAACCAACAGATATCCTCATGCTCCAAGAGACGGAAATCGAAGGGGAAGCCCTTCTAGAGATCAACAAACACAAATGGCAGAAAAATGCAGGGAAGGCAATCAACGCAAGAGGTACTTCCGGAGGCATAGCAACATTGTGGAAGGCAGAGCAGTTCAATCTTGTCAACTCCTATAACATGTAGCACTGGAGATTTATAGAGCTCAAGCACATAGCAAGTAAGTTAACTATCACACTTTTCAATTTATATGTCCCAACTTTGCACTCTGAAAAGAAAGATTGCTGGAAAACTTTAAACGATTTTCTAGAGCAAAACTCCCCAAGCAATATAATCATTGCCGGAGACCTTAACCTAGTCATGAATGGAAAAGAAAAAAGGGGGGGAAGGCCCAACAAGGACCAAATGATTTTTTTAGTAGAAGACATCATACAACAGTGGGACCTAATGGATTTTAAACCAAGCAAAGGGTTGTACACCTGGACCAACAACAGGATAGGGGAGGAACACATTTCTGCCAGATTGGATAGGTTTCTGGTCCAAAGCACTCTGCTGTTGGAAAGGAAGCTGATTTCCACTGCCATCCTCCCCAAGCTCACCTCGGACCACAAGCCCATCTTGCTCCAGCTAGAAGAAGAAGAATTTTTAGGCCCAATCCCTTTCAGATTCAGCCCTTTATGGAAAACAAAGAGTGGGTTTGTAGAGACAGTTCAATTGGCATGGTCTACCCCAGTTAATGGCTCCCCCAACTTTGTCTGGGAACAAAAAATAAAAATAAAAAAAAAATCCCTCAAGGATTGGAGCAAACTCCCGGAAAGCAACCCCATTACCCAAAGAAAGGAGTCAGTGCAGCAACTGGGACAACTATAGCTCGAGATGGAAACAATATACATTGCCAGAACAGAATTGGAAAAGGAGCAATTAGCCCAATGCAGAACTTACCGCTCCTTTAGAAAGGAAGAAGAGTACTGGTGGTTAAAATCCCGTAGTCTTTGGCTGGAATCTGGCGACAGGAATACCTCCTACTTCCATCATCAATTCAAAGCCCGCCTCTCCAGGAACCATATCTCCGAGATCACGACCAACGAAGGCAAGCCCTGCAAAGGAATAGAACAAATAAAGGACGCTGCTGCCTCATATTTACAACAACTATACAACAAAGAGAACCATGACAATGAAGAAGATTACAACGAATTCCTCACGAATATCCTGGCATTGGTCACAAAAGAGGATAATACAACATTATTGAGCCCAATCAGTGAAGAAGAAATCAACAAAATCATCTGGTCCATGGATCCGGACAAAGCCCCAGGTCCAGATGGGTTTACTATCCATTTCTATAGGATCTGCTGGAATATAATCAAATCTGATCTCATAAGAATGATAAAAGGAGTTCTTCAAAAAGAAAAAATAGGTGGCAGCACTAATTCTACTTTCCTAGCACTAATCCCAAAAGAAACAAGCCCCGCCTCCTTCGACAGATTCAGGCCAATCTCACTATGTAATGCCTCTTATAAGATTATCGAAAAACTTCTTGCAAACAGAATAAAACCTGTGTTGGGCAAGCTTATCTCAGAACCGCAAGGAGGATTTGTCAAAGGGATACATATCTTGGATAATGTAATCCAAGTCTAGGAAGCTATGCACTCCAGCAATCTCAGAAAAGAGAAAGGCATGCTGATCAAGCTTGACATGGCAAATGCCTTCGACGGAGTAAAGTTGTCCTTCCTGTATCAAGTGCTTCTCTCTTTTGGATTCGATCCTGAGTTTGTAAAGTTGATAAAAGCCTGTACTCACATCCCTTGGATTGCCCCATTGGTAAATGGGAGACCAACAAATTTTTTCAAAGCTACGAGGGGGCTGAGGCAAGGATTCCCCCTCTCTCCATTTCTGTACATATTAGTGGCGGATACCCTCAGCAGGATGTTGGAACAAGAAATGATAACAGGGGCAGCCCCAGGCCTCATAATAACGAAGAATCTGAAGCCCATAAACCATGCTCTATTCGTGGACGACTCTCTTCTGCTAGGATGAGCCTCAAACAGAGTAGCCACTGCATTTAAGGGTACTCTCCAAGCGTATTGCAAGGTGTATGGAGCTCTGATAAGCGAAAGAAAAAGTGTTGTTTACAGCTGGAATGTTGCAGACCATGAAACTCAGAAGATAGCAAGCACCTTGGGTTTCAAAGGACACTCCAAATGGGAAAAGATACAGTATCTTGGGTTGCCTCTAACTTTGGGTGTAAATAGAGTCAGCCTGTGGGAAGGAGTCTTAGCAAAAATCAAAAGAAAAATCGAAACCCGGGGAGGATACTGGCTCACCCACGGAGGCAAATTAATCTTGATAAAAGCAGTTATCTCCTCATTGCCGATATATCAAGCGTCCTACCTCTTATCACCCAATTCGATAGCAGGGTAGATTAACAAACTCCTGAGAGATTTCCTGTGGCATGGTGGGAAAGGGAACCAAAGAAAATTTCATTTAGTCAATTGGGAGACAACCAAGTGGCCTTTGAGAGAAGGTGGACTGCATATTCGTGACCCAGCTCTGGCAAACACTGCTCTGGGCTGCAAAATCTTGTGGAAGATGCATAGCGAACCCTCACATCCTGTCAACAAAACATTGAAGCACAGATACATCTCAAATGCCAAAATTCAAAATCTCCAAAACGCAGTGAGAAGGAAGACCACGATTTTATGGCAGCTGTGCATTAAAGGGGAGCGATTCTTCAATCAACACTTGTACCGCGTCCCTGGCAATGGAAAACGCACCAAACTCTGGACTGATAGGATCATGGGGAATCCGCCCATTGCATCAATCGCTGGCCTGTGGGAAATTCGCGAATTTTTTGAGAGCAAAGGTATCCAGAGAATTTTTGACATATCAAAGTGGGATGAAGATGGATCTTGGGCAGAGTGGCAATTCAACAATGTCCCAGATCGCCTTCTTCAACAACTTGAGATGCTCAAAGCAGAGCTTCGAGAGGCAGCTCCTGTGCACATGACAGAAAAAGACATCTGGGGTTGGGGACCCACAGGAATTTATACAGCAGCTAGAGGCTATGCTCTGCTTCAACAACAACAAAATAGACCACTCTTGGCAAGGTTCTGGTTGGAGGTATGGGACTCGATGGCGATCCCGAAGGTAAATTTCTTCTTATGGATACTAATGCACAGAAAGATTTTGACGGGAGAAAATTTATTGAAAAGAAATATTGCCGGACCACATAGATGTTGTCTCTACAGAGAAGCCATGGAAACCTTGGATCACTTATTTGTAGGCTTCCATTTCGCAAACAAAGTCTGGCAGCTTACACTCCAAGGCCTCAAGGTCGTTGTTCCCACCAACATCTCAGTAGTGGATCTATTCACTGGCTGGAAGGATAGTTACCCTTCGCTTTCCCCAAAAACATTATGGGCCAGAATCTGGATCTCCATCCCCAAGTACGTGTGTTGGAAGCTATGGCTAGCAAGAAATGAGAAAATTTTCAACAACACAGAATGGACCCCCAAAATGGTAGCAGCGAAAGCAAAAGGCCTCCTACTAGAAACTTTGAGCTCCCAAAATCACAAAATCGATACCTCAATACTGCAGGAAGAAAAGGAGTGGCTCGGCTCCTCCGTGCTGAATCTTCGAACCCATAGCGCGGCAAAACCCCATCTTGAAACAGAATGGAGGTTAAGAGACAACCATGACATATTTAAGAGTTGGTGGCAAAAACAAGGCATAACTTCAGCCTTTTTTGATGGTGCATCCAAAGGAAACCCTGGAACAACGGGAGCCAGAGGAATC
Source organism: Picea engelmannii (assembly GCA_009831015.1). Taxonomy (NCBI): domain Eukaryota; kingdom Viridiplantae; phylum Streptophyta; class Pinopsida; order Pinales; family Pinaceae; genus Picea; species Picea engelmannii. Next base: position 257,262 of record ML785995.1, on the reverse strand, counting down.
ATTTATTCCAGCGAAGGGGAAAAACTAGCAACCTTTTGCTAGGGTCTTGGACAACGATCCAATAATCAAGCATACATTCTGAGTTTGATCAAAGTTTGTCAGATAGCCAGGGAAAGAGGACACCGGGAGCTACAAGCATTTGGAGATTCCGAGATCTTGATCAAAACAATTCATTCCAGAGGACAGTTTAAAGATGCTGGGCTAAACAAGAATCTGCAAAGGTTAAGACACATTCTAAAAGACTTTACCTCCTTCACGTGCTACCATATTCTCAGAGACTCAAACAAAGAAGCAGACAAACTAGCCAACGAAGGCTGCCTTTTGTCCCAAGGAGAACTCAGCGTAAACGGTGGGGATCCAATTAAGAAATGTATTCCTTGAAAAGGACAACAACTCGTAATAGAATGCAGAAAGCAGAAGACGTCTGAGAAAGATGATAATCAAAATAAAAAGGACAACAACGTGTAAAAATAGTAGATGGTTGTGAAAAGGAGGGCTGGAACATATGCTGAAACACAACGCTAGAACATATGCTGAAATAGAGTGCTGGAACAGATGTTGAAACACAGTGCTGGAACATATGCTGAAACAGTGCTGTATTGCTGAAACACAGTGCTGGAACACAGTGCTGGAACAGATGCTGAAACACAGTGCTGGAACACAGATGTTGGAACACAGATGCTGAAACACAGATACTGAAACACCGCTGGAACAGATGTTGAAACACAGTGCTGGAACAGATGCTGAAACACAGATACTGAAACACCGCTGGAACAGATGTTGAAACACAGTGCTGGAACAGATGTTGAAACACAGTGCTGGAACAGATGCTGAAACACAGTGCTGGAACACAGACGCTGAAACACAGATGCTGAAACACAGTGCTGGATCAGATGCTGAAACACAGTGCTAGAACATATGCTGAAACAGTGCTGGAACATATGCTGAAACACCGCTGTAACAAATGCTGAAATAGTGCTGAGACATATGCTGAAACAGTGCTGAGTATTATGCTGAAACAATGACTGGAGTTTCGGCACTTAAATTTAATCCAGTTCTCTTAGAAGTCGTTCAGTTCACTAGTCTATAGCTATAGAAGTAGAATAGCTCAGGAAGTCAGACCCGAAGAAATTCGAAGCCATTTTGTAATCAAATCTGTGGTTAGCCCACCCCATTAATATAATCTATAACCGTTTCTGTTAAAAAAAAAAAAGAATCGATCTAGTCAACAACAAGCGATCATCAATCAATCTCGAAAACAATAAGGTCAAAGGAAACGTAGCAAACTGAAAAGGTTGGATTTTAAAATTTAAAAGGGGTCCCAAGTCGATGGACTCAAGGACTATTGAGGATTCAATAGCTAGCTATGTCTTAATGTACTTGTTGTAATCTAGGGAAAAGTAAGAGAGAGTTACCAGTAGTTCCTTACATAGACAAACAAAATACATACATGTAGGCATAGATGAAGACATACACAAGTAGTGGAAGCCCAAAGAACAACACTTTATTATATGATATATCAATACAACACAATAGATACATTGTTGCTCATAGAACTTGTCTATTTGTACTTCTATATCTAGTTACCAAGCAGTTGTAACCAGTTAATTGCCTAGGTTGGTCGGTTAACAAATACCTCAATCGACTTATATTTCTAACTTCGATGATCCACCGAATATCTCTTAATCGACCGTCGAGTCTAGTCGACAGAGTCGAATAGCCCCTACAACATCTCCCCCCACCTCAATTCCTTGCTCGTCCTGAGCAAGAGGGGAGTAAAACAAAACCTTTGTTTACAAAATATAGAAGAAGAGAAAGAGAGATAGAAGGAAATAAGATGAATATAGAAAAAATCTTCAGGTGTTTGATTAGGTTATGGTGTCGTGCTCGACTATTCTGTTGTGCGTGGATCTCCGCCATTATTTTGTGTCATCAATTATGCTTTCTTTACTGGCTCTGAAGGCAATCTGGAGGATATTAGGAGTTGTTTATTTCAACCGTTGACTAGTCGTGCCATGCATTGATCGATTATTGTGCTTCTAGTCTTAGTATCTTTATTTCGGCGAGCAGGTTGACTTTCTCTGCTATCTCTGCTATCTGTACTGTGGTCAATTCCAGGTCAATTAGCTACTCTTCCTCTTTTATTTTGTTTCCGGTCTGAGTTAGATGACTGATTATGTTGTCAGTTTCTCGTTGTTCCTTATGTCCCTCCTTTTTCCATTCTTGTTCTACAAGCTCTGACTCCAATCCATTTTCTTTTTCTAGTTGGGTCGTGAGGGATTCTTTGATTTTGATGTTGGGCATCATATTTCTCATCTTTTATATGTTGTTGACTGCTTCTTTTTGTGTCTTGCACTTGCTAAATGCGCTTGCAAAGTGATTTGGCCATTCACTTACCATTGAGTTTAGCAATGTGGCCTTCTTGGCGATATCATCCACTTTTTGTCAGAAGCCTTTACGTTTATTGTATTCTGCTACAATGACCATGGATCTTTTTTCCTTGATTCTTTGAATCTCGGTCGATGTTATGTTGTATTGTTTTCATGCCTTATCCTTTTCGGTTTGAAGTAGTGCTACTTGTTGTTGATTCTATAAATTAGCTTTAATCAGACTTTCAATCAAGTCTTGAGTCCTGCTAAGGGTTCTCTACTTCCATCCTATGCTCTGCTCCTAAATGTTTGCTGACCTCTTCTCTACATTCCCACAACATTTTCTTTGATTTTCTTTAAGTTTCGATACCCAACTTCCTTCTTTAATGACTTTCTTCCATCGTTTTGTTGATTCATTTGAGATTGCCTCGTGTAAATCAAAGAGTTAGTTTTTTGATATGGAGGTCAGGTCGAGGGTAGTTTAGACAACTGAACCTTACGGGTTGTTTGGTCGGGTCATCTTAAATGTGATTGATATTTTTTTCTTAGTCTTCCTTGGAGTCCTTGTCGACTTTCTATCCTTATGTGGGATTTTTTATGTCTGTTGTGCAGAGGAATAAGTCGATTGTTGTTGGACAATTGTTTCTTTTTTGTCTCCTTTTGTTGGGTTTTCTGTGTTTTCAATGAGGGTTGTTTCTCCTATGTCGACCCTTGTTTTGTTTCTTGATCTTTGTGTTTAATTGGGCTCATAGGTTGGATCTCTGGAAGTGTTTCCTCCATGTGTTGGTCTTCTAGGTTTTTTTGTTGTAGTAGTTGTTCTGGTTATGCCTCTATGCATGTCTTTGTGTCGAATGGTCCTAAGTCATGGGTGTCGAATTCCTGGTTCTTTCCTTCCTATAGATTGACTACTTCTCGTATGACCTGCTGCTCTTCAGATTTAAACGAAAGTGTCGACTCCTTGTGCATTTGATCGACCAAATTGCAATGTTGTATTGGCTCGATTGACGACATCGACTAGACTAGTAATTAGTTGATCGATGGTTGCTCCTCTAGGTGGCCGATCTCGATTTCCTTTTCAACTGACTCAGATGGTTGGTCATAATCTATTGCCTTAGGCGACTCATTGATTATGAGTTGTCTCTTCTTCTTTGTTGGTCGTTCTTCGACTATGACTACTAGCTCGGTTGGAGGTGACTCTGTTGTTAAATCGATTGTTGATTATGTCATTCTTTTCTTTCCTGGGATTAATCTCAGCCTGAGTTTCCACTTTGTGCAGTTGGTTGTGACCTTTGTTGGTGTAACGATAGTGGTTTTCACCTCAAGGGTCTTTTTCTTGTTGGCTCATCTCATTTCGATCTGTCGAATTGTACTTTTAATATGCTTCACTTGTTTCTTTTGTATCTTAGCCTCTTTCATCCCAGATCCGACCGATGAATTGTAGATATTCTTCATTGTAGCAATCTCTTGTCGAATCTGCCTCTCTGTTTTCTTTATCTTCTCAATGATCTTGCTTATAATTTTGGTCATTTTTTCTTGGATAACAAGGTCATTGAAGTCGATGCCTTCGTTCGACTAAAAAGTTTCCCTCCAAATTTATTTTGTGTTGATGTCTAATTCTTCGACTCCGACAACATTTTTACCCTTGTCTTTTCTCATTGGTTTCTTCCTTTTTACTAGTGATGGATTTGGAGGGATGATTGTCAGGGCTTCCAAGCCTTCGACAAAGGGAATTGCATAAATATCTACTTCTCTTTCCTCTTCCTTCTCTGCATCAGTAAGAGGAAGAATCAAGGCCAAACTTGCTTGGTTAGCTTCAGGGGGAATTTTTAACTCTTGGCATGTCTGTCTCTCTAGCTTCGTGAATACTTCCTCTATTGTTGGTTGATAATGAAGTTCCTATGTATCTGTGGCCTACTGGACTCTGCACCAAATATTGGTTCAGTTGAGTTCCAGTTGAATGTGGCAAGGAGACGGTAGGGCCCATCGTATTGATTGCTCGACCCGCCACCTATGTGAGATGTCTTTCAAGTTTCCAACCCATAGCTGAAAAATTTCTTGGGGTTTCATCGACCCAGAAGTACCTACTTGTTCTGTTGAAAAGATTCTATACTTTTCCATTGTTGGGACTTTCTTGATTATGAATGTCACCTCACCAACTAGGCTATACTTCTCCATTGCTAACAAGATTAATAGCGAAGGGAACTTCATAGCCTTGCAATATTCTTAGCAAATTCTTAGCACTCCTTACAATTGGTTTGGATGATGTTGTCTGGGTGCTCTGACTAGTTGAAAATTTATTCTTTCTGAAACACTTCAGCTATTAATTCTATCATCATCATTTTAACATCTGATGCCCAACTGACTGGTGTAAAACATAGGGATACGACTAAAGAAGTCCATCTTTCCCGTAGGTTGGTGATTTTATTGATGACTATCCCATTGGAGTTTTTAGTTGTTGTCAACCCCGTTAAAAACTACATCCAATCATTAGTATTTTATGTTTTTGGTACTGCAGCCCCTGCCTTTGGAATGTCGATAATTTGGTGTATAATATCGCTTGTTATTTTTATGGGGTTGTCAAGCCAAACATATCCCTGATGAAAACGACTAACAATATTGTTTTTTGCTTCTTCCTTCCATCGCCCTAATTCGGTGACTTGTGGTGCTCCCAACATATGTCTAATTCTGAATTTTGCTAGGAATTCGATTTTAGGCTTCCAACAACCATTCTCCAAATCCCATTCTATAAACTTCTACCATTGCTTGCTCCAGTCCAACTCCTCTAGTCATGCCTGTCGCATGTTCTGCATCTGAATTTACAATGGTGTGGTTGTTGTTCTGTCGAATATTTTTCTTGGTCTTGACCCTTCAGTTTCCTCTGCAACTTGTCCTCTCATTCTCGACATTTCTATGTCCAGATCAGTGGTATTTATCAAGTTGAGAGAGGTTGCAGGTTCACCTGGTTGCGTGGTCGGCTCTATAATAGGTTGTGGGGGAGAAAATAATAATGAGCTGAATTCGTAAGTGTCCTCCAAATTTATAGGCAGTAGATCAAAGTTCAGATTAAATGCATCCAGTTGTTCCCTAGATTCTCATGCCTCTGTCATGATTATTGGAGATATGTCCGACTCATATGAGTGGATGTTTATGATATTTATTATTTGCCATTCTTGCAGGTCTTTTCGATCATTAAATAGAGCACTCTATAATTGGTTATCGTACGTGTTGAGGTAGTTGGCAGTTGTATTGGTGGAAAGTAAGTAAGTAAGTAAGAATGTGAAAGGATTGGCAAGTAAGTAATGTCGAAAATTTTGTAGTGCAAATATCATTGAAAAAGCTTCCATTTCCGTGGTCGAATAATTTATTTCTTCTTTGTTCAATTTTCGACTGGCATACCCATTTGGGTGATTGACTGTGTTGTCGTATGTTTGCGCTAGAAACGATCCGACAACAACATTCGAGGCATCAACGTGGACATGAAACCTTCTCGACCAGTTAGGAAATTTTAATATAGGGGCTTCAACTAGTTTTTTCTTTAATAATTCAAATGATTCCTGTCAGTCTTTACTCCATATGAACTCGACTTCTTTTCTGAGCAGCTCATCCATTGGGAATGTGATATCTAAATAATGGCGTATAATTTTTTTTGTAATATCCCATGTGTCCCAAGAATATTTTAATTTGTTTCTGATTTACGGGTGGCTTCAAGTCGAGGATGGTTTCTATCTTTGTCATACCACATGTGCTACCCTAATGTCAATTGGTGTGGCAAAAATTCACTTCTTAATATTAAGGGCTCTCTAGATTTGTCTGCATCGTTCAAGAATCAGTCGAAGACATTGTATATGGTTTTTAAATAAGCTGTACATTTTCTATTCTTCAAAGAAAATAACCATTGTTATATATATATATATATATATATATATTCTTGGAACGCTTTGACCATTATTCTTGAGAAAACTGTTGGGGAATTCTTCAGTCTGAATGGCATAACTCTATAGGAAAAAGAGCCAAATTCTGAGATGAATGTTGTCTTTGGTTGATCCTCTTTGGCTATTGGTACCTAATTATATCTAGAGAACCCATCTATAAATGAATAACATTTGCGGCCTGCAACTTCATTAATTATTTCATCGGCAAAGGGGGTGGGGAATGGATCTATCATGGTCGATTTATTGAGCCCTCGAAAATCGACACAAATTCGTAGTTTCTTGGGGCCATGTTTTTTTTTATTGTACTACCATAGGGATTTCCCATTCTGCTTTGTCAATTGTGTAGATGATGCATGCTTCTATCATTCCCTCAATTTATTTTTGGACAATGGGTTTATATTTTTGGGCTAACTTGTATGGACATTTTTTAATCGAATTTTCCCCCATGATAAGTTTGATATTCATTTCTCCCATTTCTGCTACAATTCATTTTAAATATTTGTACGCTTGGGAAAAGACATCTCGATATTCTTTTAGCAGATCTACTATGTCAGATGTCAGTTTTTTCGACCAATTGTCACCTACTCGTACCATTTTCGGTCGATCATCCTTTGATATGTTGAATTATTTATTCTTGATTTCGACGTTCATCCACCCTAGTGGCTTTTATTCATCGAGGTATTGTTCACCTTCTTTGATTCTGGTTAAGTTTTTGGGAAAATCAGGATGTTCATGATCTTCCTTTTCTTCCTTAGATACGTTTAGTACTGATTTTACATTGTTTTGCAGCGTCGGATGATCCATTTTCCATCTAAATCTCTAGCCATTCCCTTGTTTTCTGTCGAAATGAGGTTGCAATTTGGTGTCTATCTGAGGTCGATCGTCATCTTCCCTTTTTATCTTTGTGCAGATGGAGTCAGTTTTTCAAGGAAATTTTTAATCTGATGCGTTGCTTCTCTTAGATGTTCCTCTTCTGGGGTGAATTTGAAGTCTTCGATAAAGTTTTCTTTGATGTCAGACCAATTTAGCGTATGGCCACAAGATTCTTCGATCATGTACCATTTACTTTTTATTTAGTCTAACATGATTGGAAACATATGGGGCCATATCCTTTCATCTATGTATCTGATTATGCACCATTCCTTCTCACAATTGTGAATATGTTCAACTGGATCATATCCGATTTTAAAAGTGGGAATGTCAACATCTTTGGCTAGTTTCTTTTCCCTGGATCATTCTATGAAGTATGTTGATAAATTTTTCCACATTTGAAGTATGGGGGGATGTGTTTCCCACCATCTTGTAGCTTGTCCTGTGAAGGTTTCTACTAGGATTTGAGTCCTTTTTCACCAATAGATTTTGAAACCTCTTCGACATGTGTCGAAGGTGCATTTAATTATTTATAGCATAAAGGCTTGCTTGTTCTGTTGTCAATCAGAATGAGGGTGGGATTCTATCGATGTTTCTTTTCATACACTATAGGTATTTCTTGGATCGAAAAGCATGTCCTTCGATGTTTTCTAGGAATAACTTCAATGGATCAAAAATCTTTTACATGTGCTTCGCAGTTCTTTAATTTCCAATTATACAAGGATGAGTTTGAATTATTCCCAACCAACATATGAGATTCTCTCAAAATTTATCCTTGTGCATTCAGTTCAACATAATATTTTTTCTCGTTGACTATTTGATAAAGTCACCGAGCTTGTTGATTCTCATCCCATGTTTCAATCCAAGATTTTCCTTCTTTCGGGTCCAGAGGGATGATTATTTTTCTTTCGCTTCCTTTTAATTTGATTCTATCTCTTTCAAGGGAGATAATTTCTTTCATTTTTCGACCCCATGGCCGACCAACAAGTATTGTGTATGCTGACATCCCCTCGACTAGGTCTATTACCTCAAAGTCGACTTGAGTTGGTATACCCATAATTTGAGTTTCAATATTTCTAAGTATACCGATAGGTTGTATCAATCTTTGATCTGCCAATTTGAGTTAATTCAAAGTTGGTGCTAATGTGGATCGACCCATTCTTATCCATGTTTCTCGAGGTAAGATATTGACTTGCGATATGAAATCGACAACATCTTGTTTGATTAGTACTTCATTGATTTCCATATCAACTCGTGGGTCATAATATTTATGTTGTGAAGAGAGGTGCCGGAAATCCTTAGAGGATCTTTGTCCTTCTTTATATTCTCTTAATATATTGATAAAATATAGCAATCGAACGACTGACTTCTTTTCCTTTAATAAATGTAGGAATTATTGTACAGTATCATCATTTTGTCTTCCTTTGTTTTGCTGGTCTTGGTTAGAATTCTTGAAGAATCTAATGGCTTCGCTCATAATTTGCTCTTCTTTGTCCGGATTTGGGAAGAGGCTAGCCTTCCCTCTCAATTGGTCTTGTGAAGGGATATTGATAATATCTCCCCCAATGCCAGATCTTGTGATGATATTTAAGTTTTTTGAATTGAGTACTTCTTCTTTTGATATTGCATGTAGAAGATTGACGTTTTTTCTAGTCATAATCTTGTCAAGTACTATTGGAAAATCTTTAAGTGAATGGTTGTCGACGCCGCATCTATTACAAAATTTCAGGTTGATCCAATTTTTATCAGATAGTTTGAGCTAATATGGTCATCCTTCTAGCAATTGTAATAGTAGGTTCGACCCCGACCTTGACCATGACCTCTGAATCAATCTTGGATGCCACATTCTCTTCCTCGACCATAGTAATCATTTCTTAGACCTTAATTATTAGTTTGATTAGTGGCTTCTGTATGATACACCTTTTGTACATTGGATCGATTTTGTGCATTTAAATAGCATTCCAATGTTCTATGGTTATGAGTTTCACAAATATGAAACCAGTTATTGTTCTTTAAATTGTGTTGGAAATTCTGCACAACATGGTTGGTTAATGCTTCACATATATTACAATATGTTTGAGCTTGTACTCTGTGAGCATATACTGTTACTAGCGGATGATCGGTGAGGCTACAAGTATCCTGTCTATGTCCTTCTTCATATCACATAGTACACCATAATTCATTTCTTCTTATGGATAGATATTTTATGGTTTGTTGTAAATGCTCTATTTTTTCTTCCAATCCTTCGATCGATGAGTCGTCATCGTCCAACTCAACACATTGTTCTTTATGTTATTTCGTACATGCATAATGGTGAATGGATTTGTTTTAGAAGACCAACTACGTACCATTGTGCTAATAATATTTGATTGATCATAGTTTGTATTTGGCTCAAAAGATATTTGAATCTTTTTTCATATTCTCAGACCGACTAGCTTGATCTTTGTTTTATTTCTTTCAATTTTTGAGCAGCCAAGTGTGTGGCATATTGAACTTTGAAGAGTGTTAGGAAACTATTTTTTATTTATGATTTTGAACGATTCTGATTTTCTGTGAAATTCGTAACCATGTTAAAGCACGATGTCGAGGGGAAGCACCAAATTATTCCATCTACTTATCTTCATCTGTGATGTCCACAACATCCCAGAATTTCTCACATACAAACCAATGTCTTTTTGGGTCCTCGTATCCCTCATAGGTGGGCATGTGGTTATATCCCATTTTTATTTTCTTTTTAGGAATAATCATTTTTTGTGGTGTTTGGGTTACCACACTTTTCGATTGAGTTGTTGAGTCTTTGGTTGGTTTTTCTTGCATTGCCTCTTCTATCGGTCAATCTTCTACTAGATGGTATTCAAGAAATAATTACTTCTTGTTGATTATGGAAATTATTTCTTCGGTCTGAGAACTTTGGTCTTTGTACTCGACTAAACATCGCTCCAATAGTTGTGTCGGTTCACAACTATGATTTATTAAATTAATTTCTTCTCTTGATACTAGATTTTGTAAGGGGTCTGAGTCGGTGAGATCCTTGATTTGGATGAGCATGTTGTCGGTTTCATTTCTTCCTTGATCAACGATGAGTGTGTCTCTTAGGTTTCCATTCTCGTCATTTCCATACCATAATCTTTCAGATTTGTCGTCAATCTAAAGTATTTGCTGGAGGAACTCTTTTATTCATGGGATAGCTTCTGGAATGGGGAAGAGTGTATCGGTAGTACTGACTCTTCGCAATCCATGCTTTTAGGTTGGTCTTTCGATTGATAGGAATTCATTCTAGCCTCTATCAATTGTGCATCACTACTTCTATCAGGGGTCATCCTAGTTGTTTTTATTGCCAGCTCTGGTCAATTTATTTCAGACTTAGACTGCTCATGTGCTCTATCAGGCTGACCCTCCCCAATCATTTTTCTATTCGACTTCTGACTATTCCATAGGTTACGAAGCTCTTATATTTTATTTTGACTTTTATGTCGTTCTAGTCTCTATATGTCAGTAACTTGCTTATGTACTTGTTTTCATCTCGACAACATTTATACTTCAATAATCATAACTCCTGAGATGATTTTCTTGCGGCATATCACATATTCAACTGACTCCCCATCTTCGACTCGACTTACTCGATGTAATATCCCAAGGCCAAGCCCCTACTGAATTGTAAACATGCTTTGTAGGTTGGTGAGCCAAGTGATTATAAGCTAGGAGGCTTATGCGATGATTAGGTCAGAGAGCCTAGATGCTAAAGGCCAGTGAGCCTATTTTTGTATATGTCAACACTCATATCATTAATATAATACATCGTTGTGTGTAGACCGACCACGATAAAAGAGAATAGCGGACTAAGCTCCACTAGGTAGGGAAAGGGAGGGCTAAGAGACTAGGGGAAAAAGGGAAAATCTTGAGAGCTTAACCCCAAGAGAATATCATATTATACTTTCCTAAAGACTAAGGTGAAGATAATTATTTTATCCTAAGTCTCATGGAAGAGGGAATGAATCCCAACTGGAGAGAAACGAGCTCCAGGAGAGCCATGTGTCAATCATGGTGCATGCAAATATAGGTGGGGGAAAATAGTTTGTTATTCCATCTCTCCCCATTCACTCACACACTCACACACTGATCCATCCTCTCCATCATTGACCTCTGCAACATTCACGCACCTCTGGAACCTGCAACATTTTTGGAGCTATCCTGTACTTTTCTTGTGAAGCATAATGCACCTGTACTTCACCTGAGCCTGTACCGTGCCTTAATGGACTATTGTTGTTTCCAATGCAATTCCTTAATTGAGCGTGGATTGCTACCATCATCTGTTCTATACCCAAGATTTGTTGTTGTCGTCACCCTTACTCGATTGAATTAGGATATGGACTGAAGAAGCAGGTTGTCGGGCTTGTGGGTTTGAAGAGATGGGTTGTCAGGCTCGTGGAATGAAAAAGTAGGTTGTCAGGCCTGTAAGCAACTCTCTCTAGGTGAGAGAGGTTGTTGGGGAAGCGATTTTCCCAGAGGGAGCTCAATGGCAGTTATAGTGCTATGAGAATTCATGTCTGGCATGTTGTTGAAGCCCTGGAAGGGAAGTGGGGCAGCCGAAGGACTATTGAGAAGAGAAGTGGAACAGTTCCTGGGGTGGGACAAGCATGTGGGGAATGAGAGGTTGTAGGATGTTTGTGTGAGTTGGCTCCTAGGACGAAATCCTTCCTGTTGACTATGCAAGTTCTTGTTGTCTCAGCCTAGCCTAGGAATCCCTTTACCTGAGTGGAGTTTAGTCCCAGCTTGGGGGTGGCCCACTACTGAGAGTGATGAGTAGCGTGGTCTAAGGATGGGAGGTTCGTGGAAGGTTTGTACACAGTTGGTGGTCTTCTATAAAAATATAAGTACCATTTACGTGTTCATTTGCATGTTGTGTATTTGTACATGTCTTATATTTATGAGTTTTGTCTTTATATGCTCTATGGATAGGCTTATTTTTATTTACGCATTTATCTATGTATTAGAAGAATGTGATTATCTGTTAAGTTTTATTTGTATGATGTTTTGCATGAGTCTCTGAGTGGTAGTGGTATATCCCAGTGACCTAAGGCTGGGGTGTATTACCAAATTTGTATTAGAACTTAGCAAGAATGTAACTATGAGGTAGCATGGCTCAACCTGGGTTGTCGGGGATGTTACACTCGAAGTCAGTGGTGTTGGATGTTGGAGCCGCCTTTTACAAATGGTTGAAATATAATTCTTGCCATTAAAAATTTGCCCCGACATGCGAAGTGGCGATAGCTGTTATAGTCCTAAATCATCATCGCCTAACCATTAGGAAAGTCTATCACTTTTCTTTACCTCTCACTTTCGCGCTTCAGGAGTTACAAGTTGCAAGGTTTCCAAACTCTGATACACGAAGTCGCGAGACGATTCCAAAAGTCACCCAGGTTAGTGTCAGGGGTAAATCTTTTAAACCATAGTCAAACATTGTCTGGGTTTCGCGACTCGACAATCGCTCTTCCAAATAACTATACCTTCGTAGCCCCGAGTCGCGAAGTTGCGATATTATTTAAACATGGATTAATTAAGCACTTAATGCAGATTACGTTTTTCAAACTAAATCGCATCATCGCGATTTCGGGTTTTTGGGGCTGAAAGGGAAGGGTTTTTTTCTCCCGATACGACAAACGTCGAAAAAGGAGATTAACGACTAAAACAATCCTAATTAAAGGAGCTAAGCCGGATCAATAAATGCATTAATACAATTTTAAAATGCACCGTCTACAGGGTAAATTTAAATGTTTTTTGTGTTGATTTGTGCTAGGACCCGCCATAAAATTATGGCATTTATTTGAAATATGGCGAAGTGATAGGTAATGATATTGCTTTTACTGCTAAATCTTTCTTTAAAAATGATTTGAACATTCTATTCACAAGGACATTGGGGTTTTAAATGGTTAAGATAAAGAGTTCTTTCTTTCATTATTTCAAATTTCATTTCTATTTTGCGCAAAGAAGTTTTTTCATCAGGCTAACTTCTGTCTATATCTACATTTTTACTATAGGAGAGCTAAGTATAGAGTCCTCTATCATGGCTCCACGAAAAGCGTCCAAGGTGATTGCTGAGAGTTCAGGTCAGGGAACAAATACTGTTTCCGATACTTCACCCCGAAGTATTGATACTGTCAAAACCTGGTCATACGTCTCCGACATTCTTCAGTCCGAATTGGTGGACTGCTCAGACGATTCCAGCGATAACGAGAAGGATGATTTGGACACCAAATAGAAAATCATCGTTCAAGTGGAGATGCACAAAATAGCAGCAAGGCCATGACTCCTTCCCTATTATGATATGTTCAGATGGGTGCTAGACCATGTGGACATCCCGACCAGGACTATTATCATCGAGCAGAATGTGACGATTGGGACTTTTCGACCAGAACATTTGCAGGTAATGTATCAACTGTCACCCACGCCAAACTTCGCGTACAACACCAAATTTCTGGAAGATTTCAAGCAGAAGGAATGTCAGCAATACGACAAAAAATTGTCTGATCTTATCAAATATTGGGTATCGCACCCCGCAAAATTCAGGGCAGATGGTAACGAAGTTTATTCAATATCTTCCTTAGAACCACAATTCAGGTATATAGCAATGATGACCTGTAGGTTGTATGGGAAGGAGGACACCGCACACTTTTTCCTCCCATGGGTGCCTCTGATTCACATAGTCGCTGAAGGTTTTTCCTTCGACTGGGCCAAACTGTTGTCAGACAGTCTAACTAGTCGGATTACTGAATATCGAGCGCAGAAGGCGAATGGGAAAGTCGCCTCATTTTTTATGTCTGCCTACATCATGGACGTTGTTTGTTTCACGATGCCTTTCCCTCTAATGAGCTGGAGTTGGACTCCATCTGATGTTGAGCCTATCCATGTCTATCACTCGAAACTTTGGGAGGATAAGGCCACATAATTCATATACTAGATTTTCAATTGGGTAATGGTACCAATGCATGTCTCCATCTTCGGTAACCCACAACCCAGGATTTCAAATAGCATCGCCACCAACTTGAGTAGTGTGGTTGACTAGTATGTAGAAGCATAATTTTCATACATCAAGGTTTTTGGTGCCTCTGTGCCCCCATATGCTCTACCACTATTTATACCGGATAGGCTGGTATGTCGTAAAATCGCCAGGAAAACTGTGATTGGTGGCATAAGCAAAGAGATTAAAGGCTTTTCGAAGAAGGTATGGCTGCCCTTCCCCATCCATTTGAATACATATTCTTTATTAGATTTCGGACATGCAAAAGCTGAGGCATCGACCTTAGAATATATTAAATTGGTCCACATTGAGTTCAAGAAACACGACCCACACAAGGTCGTGGGTAATCATATGGCGAGTTGTGGCCTAAAAATATATGAACTTGAGAATTTGCCTCATGATGACATCTTCCGAGGAGCGAGATCTTATGCTGTGGTCCTAAGTCGGATTCAAACCTTGTCACCCGAGGAGATGGTCGATTTCTTCAAATTTCAAGAACACCGACGAAGCTGCCTTCCCCCATTCTTATAGGGTAAGAATCCACCAACCGTAGATGTACAGAAAATGGAAGCCAAGGGATCAGGGATCCAAAGATTCAGGACTTGACCAAGAGGAGAATCAGGAAAAGAAAAAGAAAATCGGGGGCCCGAAACAGGAAGTCGAGACCCCCAACCCTTCAAGCAAGCCATCCTCGGAGGTTACCCCAGGGAAATCATCCAAGCAAATCAACAGTCCCATCACTTCTGTCACTCCCCTACAGTCCACGAAGGGGACCTGCAGCGAGGGATGGATTTTTGGCGAAGAACTAACGCCCATTAATGTAGAAGAATTGCCTCCGAATGAATTTTTCTTCGATAAGAAGAGAAAGTTCATTGTGAAGCAAGATCTTTACTGAGAAGCGGGCACGGTAGCCAAAAAATTCAAAATCCTAGCCGATGGAAAAGTGTAACACCCTGTTTTCCCCAGCTTGTAAATGTAACTGGACTGACCAAGAACTATGGCAAACTCATAAATGTGAATATGTGATGTAAATGGACCTTGAGGAAGAGGTCAATGAATGTGAATAACATTTTGAATTTATTGCAGGACTGCTGAGAGGGGATGTGCAGAAAAAGAGACCACAATGGTCGTGGAGGGCACCTGGAAAGGTGGCATTAACTTCCACCGAGAATTAATACCGTATTTGGACTCCACTGGCCCGGAGAACCAAAAGGGGCTCGCTGGCCCTGAATTTAATGCCTTGTAGGCTAACAGGTTGATGGCTTAATGAGGGATGGGGAGGTGAACCGCCTATCCGTAGAGCCATCAGGCCTGATCAGCGCGAGGGTAATCACGCCACACATAACCTCGCAAGAGGATAAGGCGTGGGGAAGAAGTGATGGGAGAGGGAAGATGCGAGGGGAACTCTGGCATTACACATAGTGAGTGATAGAAGAGAGGAAGGATTGCAACCTTCGCTCCTGGTCACTGGAAAACAGAGAGGCGCAGTCTCACAGCATCATGGTCTCAACTCGAGGGTGTCTAGTGGTAAATCCGTTGGGAGTCGCTACACCTACGGTTGGGTGGAAACAAGCACCCCTCTCAGCAGTCGCACCCACTTCTGACGTTATTTCTGATAAGTGTTTTCATATTGCATCTTGAAATTCATATGCTGACATATATGCTCATAAACTGTGAAATTGTGAATGATTACAGTATAAGAATGTCTGTGTAGTGTTTTGATAAGAAATGATAGATATATGCTTATAATAGAAAGACCGTGCATGGCTTATGTTGATAAATGAATTTAATTATGCATGAGTTGAACCAAGTCAGACTCCCAGTCCATCCTCGAGAGTTGGTTTCCCTTTGTCTGTCTCTAGGAAAGCCTCAGAATAGATCTCTTCGCAGAGATTCCCTCCTTGGAAAGGTTTACCAAGAACCTGGAAAAAGGATTTGAATGTGCAAGCCTTAATAACCCTATATGAGGAGAAATGACCCTCTTAAAATTCTGAAGTAGCAGCGTAGGGATAAGTAATGAATCAACGGATGAGATCATGTCGGAAGACCCATGGTCATTCACGACCGTCAGATTGATGAAAGTAACCAGGGCGTTACATACCTTGCCCCTTTTTATCTCTATCTTCGTGAATAGCGATGANATGAGAACATTTGGACCATTGATCTTTCCACATCCACGAAGTAGTGGAAGAATGCGCGAGGTGGGACAGATATGAGTCATTAGATCATAGCTAGAAAAACCCGACAGCCATTGGATCTGTTAAGAGATGCATGAGGGTTAAACCTTCGTGAACAGTAGAGGTAAAATCCCGACGAGAAGGTTGACACATCGGGATATCAGAGTTCTCGAGGTCGAGAACGTCGGGGCATTTCAAGCCCCGAAAAAGTGAAATGATCTGGACCGTCCGTTTGTGCAGACACGTGGCGGAAATCGAGAGCCCGTCAGTATATCAACTACCGGGGTTTTGAGTTGACAGAGAATTCCTGTCATCGGGGTATCAAAAACTCCAAAATCATGATATTGGATCAGGGCCATTTATCATCCAGAACACGTGGTGGAGATCCAAACCATCGGGGAAGTCCCAACAAAAAAGTCAATAGGTGCATCGGGGTTCGATATTTCACGATTCCTGAGGACAAGACTTCCGGAGCATCAGAAGTCGCGAAATTGCGAGAGACGATCAGGACCGTCCATCTTGAGGAGGACGCATGGAGGAGATCAGAGCATTCGAGAGTTTTCCCAAAAAGAAAGTAGTCCATTGGCATTTTGGGAGTCGGGGAATCGGGAATCCAGTGGACAATAAGTCCTTGTAATTCGGAATCGCGAAGTCCGAAATTCTGACAAGGAAGGGAAAGCTCCATCGTGGGGGCCAGCTGTCAGCCTAGCGAAGATTCGAGATTCAAGAGATCGGCAGTCTCGAGAACAAATGCATCTCGGCATTGAAAAGTCTGAAACTCCGATAAGGAGTGTGGCTGCAGTCATAGAGGGAAGGTCATGTGGACCAAAGGTCTATCCAAAAGGGCTAGCCGAAGTCAAAACGCATCGGCTTTTGGAAGCCCAAAACCTCGAAAGGAGATAAGGTTGCGGTCTTGTGAAATAGGGGTCATATGGGCTAGGAGGGATAGCGCGTAAAGGGGCGCATCGACAAATTGGAGATCGGGAGTTCGAGAGGACAGGAACTCTTGTCATCAGGAATCACGAAACCCCGAGACCCGTAATTATCATCGGGGAAATGTCACAGGAACGTGAAGAAGAGGTCATGACAGGGAATTAAGGACCTATGGATCGGGTTTGGCATTTCGCTGCTGCGAGCTTAAGAGATTTCTCATTGTTGAGAAATCAACAAAAAATTTTGATTTTAGGTAGTGGGTATGTTACAAAGTGGTATCAGAGCATGGTTACAACACTCGGCCTGATTGGGCTCATGAACGAGTTGTGCATAAGCTCCGTTCAAAGCACTCCTACGAGGAGTAACCCACTAACTTGACTCTCTTGTCCAGGATTAAAAAAAAAAACTTGAAAAATGAGAACCCGACTGTGTATGCATGTGAAAGAGTTATAAAATTATGCACAAATTATAAAAATGTATTTAACTCTTTACTAATATCCAATGTTTTCCTTTTTCACTCTAGCGGACGATCAGCTGTGGGAATTTACCGAAGCAGAGAATGGTGACTCACCAAGAGATGGGAGAAGGCTCCCACAATAGAGGTGAAGAGTTTGATGAAATAAGAGCAATAGGAACCCCTCCAGACCTAGCTGAGACTGTGAGGAGTCTCATGGTTGAGTTGCAAAGTTGCGAGGCCGACAATGAAAGGATGATGAAAGAACAAGAAAAGCAAACCGAAATTAATGCAGTTTTACTGCAGAGCTTATCCGACCTACAACGACAAATGCAGCATGTACCTAAGATGAAAAATCATGTTCGTATCAGTGGCCATACTGAGAGAAGCACGTCAATAAAGGTCCACCCCAGAGGTAAAGGACCAGTGCTAGACGATTCCACTGAGAAGGAAGCTGGCGATTCAGAAGGCTCTTCCAACAGCAGGACCAATTCCTATTCTCAAAGAAAACAGAAGAAGCAAAATACTTCCAAGAGTCATAAATTTAAGGAATTCAAAAAGTCCAAACCCCCCTCCTTCGACGGTGAGACAAAGAAGGGAGAGGAAGTTGAGGCCTGGCTACTTGGACTGAAGAAATATTTCAAAGTTCATGATTTTTCAGAGAATTTGAAGGCCCGAGTGGCCACTTTCAATATGAACAGAAAGGATTCCATATGGTGGGAAGACCTTAAGAATATGAAAGGGGTCTGTGAGGAGGACCTGTCTTGGAAACGGTTTGAGAAGTACTTCCGGAAGAAGTATTTGTCGGAAATATATTTCGATGAGAAGGCTAAAGAGTTCTATGAATTCAAACTGGGACAACTTACTATGGAGGAATATGTCAACAAATTCCTCGACTTATTGAGATATGTACCCTACATCAAAGCAAAGAAGGCGAAGGCACAACGCTTCATCAGTGGGCTACCCAAGGAATACCGGAATTGAATCGAATTCGACGAACCAAAGACCTTAGAAGACACTATACGAAAGGAAACATATTGTCATGAACAATATGAACATCGGGCAGAGTCTCGTGGAGACTGGAAACAGAAGAGTGGTTCGAGATTTCAGAAAAAGGGGAGCAAATCCTCAGGATTTAAAAACTACAAAAAGAACCCCAGAATGAACTTCCCAACCTGGAGTGTACTCCAACAGAACTTTCCCTTGGTGGATGGAAATAAAACTTCTGGACCTATACCAGTAAAGACTAATAACCCAAAGAAAGAACCTCTGAAATGTTGGGGTTGCAGAGAAGAGCATCTCCTGAGAGACTGTCCATACCGACAACAGAACAATCAGAAAATTTATAACATGCAGGAAGCTACCACAGTCAATGATGTGGCAATGAGTGTGCCGCAGATTTATGCAGCCTTGGATAATAACCAAGCTGACCACCAACCTTCAGTGGTGGAAATAGAAGGTATGATTTTCAACCATCTAGTGTCTGTTTTGATTGACCCTGGTTCAAATTTGAGTTATATAGCCCCTAGAGCTGTTGATAAGTGTAAACTATAGCCACAGAAGAAAACTAAACCATGGTTGGTACTGTTAGCCACTGGCACCAAAAGAAAGGTAGTAGAGGTCATACCAGCCTGCCAATTAATGTTGGGTGAATTCCCCACCCAAGCAACCCTTAATGTATTACCCCTAGGATCATACGACATGTTGATTGGTATGGATTGGCTGGCCGCCCATAAAGCCAAATTGGACTGTTACCATAAAACCCTAGAATGTGTGAGCAAAGAAGGAAAAAGGATAACCCTCCAAGGGATCCGAAAACCGGTCTCGGTGAGACAAATATCAGCCCTGCAAATGAGAAAGTATTGACTAAAGGGATGTCCCCTATATGCAATACAGGTGCTAAAAACAATCGAAGGCGCTAAACCCAGCCCCGATGATCACCCTATCCTGAGAGAATACAAAGATGTGTTTCCGGAAGAGGTACCGGGTCTACCTCCGAGAAGAGACATTGACTTCTCGATAGAACTCGTGCCAGGAGTGGTGTCGGTGTCCAGGACACCCTACCAGATGAGCACACCTGAATTAGTTGAACTCAAATTGCAATTGAAAGAAATGATGGATAAGGGTTATATTCGACCCAACATGTCCCCATGGGGAGCACCATTCATGTTTGTGAAAAAGAAGGATGGCACCCTTATACTGTGTATATATTATAGGAAACTTAATAAAGTAACCATAAAGAACAAGTACCCCTTGCCCAGGATCGATGATCTATTTGACCAGTTGGGAGGCGCGTCTATTTTCTCAAAGATTGACTTGAGGTCGGGATACCATCAAGTCCGAATTAAGGGTGAAGACATCCATAAAACCGCTTTCCGGACACGGTATGGTCACTATGAGTTTGTGGTAGTTCCATTCGGGTTAACCAATGCCCCTACCACTTTCATGTGCTTAATGAACAATGTACTCAGTAAATTTCTAGATAAATTTGTACTAGTTTTTATTGATGACATTTTAATCTACTCTAAGAATAGAGAAGAACATGAAGAACATCTTAGACTTGTGTTGCAAGTTCTAAGAGAGCATCAACTCTATGCCAAATTCAGTAAATGTGACTTCTTTCAGAATAAAATACACTACTTGGGACATGTTCTGTCTGAGGAAGGGGTAGCAGTAGATCCTGACAAGATCAGGTCTATCATGGAATGGCCTACCCCAAAGGATGTCTCATACATCAGATCCTTTATGGGATTGGCGGGATACTATAGGAGATTTATAAAATATTTCTCCAAGATTGGTTGTCAAATCACTGCCCTCCAGAAGAAGGGGACAAAATTCATGTGGACACAGCAATGTGCAGAAAGATTCCAAACCCTGAAACATCTACTGACCCATGCACCCATGTTGAAAATCGTTGACCCAGAAGCTGACTTCCTTGTGTGCACAGATGCCTGTAAAGAAGGGCTCAGAGGAGTCCTTATGTAGGAAGGAAAGGTGATCTGCTATGAATCCCGAAAATTGAATGAACATGAGGTCAACTATGTGACTCATGATCTAGAACTGGCTGCCATAGTGCATGCCTTAAAAATGTGGAGGCATTACCTCTTGGGAATAAAATTTGTGCTTATGACAGATCACTGTGGATTATGGTATTTATTCGACCAACCAAAGCTCAATGCTAGACAAGCTAGATGGATGGCCCTCCTTAGCGAATTTTTTTTTGAAATCAAACACATTAAAGGGAAGGAAAATAGGGTGGTCGATGCCCTCAGCAGAAGCATGAAAACGATTCACCTGGCAGTAGTGAGTACCTGCGAGACAGATGTCAAGAATAGAGTCAAAGAGACACAAGAAACAGATCCCTTCGTTTGAAATGTGGCCCTGTACCTACAACAAGAACCCGCTGGAGCAAAATATGAAGGCTATCAGATGACCGAAGGAGGCCTTCTCACTCACAGAGATAGAATGTACATTCCCAATTGTGACGACTTGAAGAGGTTCATCATGGATGAACTACATAAAAGACCCTACACTGGTCATCCAGGATACCAGAAAATGATCACTGCCACCCAGAAACAATTTTATTGGCCTAGATTGAAGAAGGACATAGCCAAATATTTGGCCCAATGCATAGAGTGCCAACAGGTTAAATCAGAACATCGACACCCAGCAGGACTACTACACCCTTTACCCATCCCAGAATGGAAATGGGAAACCATCTCCATGGATTTTATCACTGGATTTCCAACTTCAACCAAACAGAATGATGCCATTATGGTAGTGGTGGATAAACTGAGTAAGTCTGCTCATTTCATCCCCGTCAAATCAACCTGCAAGGTGATAGATATCGCCCAGATATTCATGAAAGAGGTATTCCGACTACACGGTATGCCAAGGGAGATAATATCTGACAGAGACACAAAATTTACTTCCAATTTTTGGAAATCACTGATGGCGGGTTTAGAGACTAAATTGTTGTTTAGCACCGCCTATCACCCTCAAACCGACGGATAGACAAAAAAAGTAAATCAAATATTAGAAGATATTTTAAGGATGCATGTAATGCATCAACCCAGGAAATGGGAAGACTACCTGCCATTGGTAGAATTCGCCTACAACAACGGCTACCAAGCATCCTTAAAGATGAGTCCCTTTGAGGTCCTCTATGGTAGGCCGTGTAATACTCCAAT